>ONZK01002640.1:62502-89785 GCA_900322385.1 Pharnaceum exiguum | reverse complement strand
AGGATCGGATAAGATCCCGAGCCAGAAACGTGCGCCAGGCGCACAATTCGTGCGCCAGGCGCACGTTCCGTGCGGGACCAGGAGTTCTCCTGGTCCACCCGTTTTGGATAGGATATGTTTTTTCGTCTTTATCCGATAGCTTTTTCGGTATTTCGTCTTATCTCAACTCGGTTAAGGTGGATTATTCGTCAAGAAAACTAATTAATTAAATAATTAATTAATTAGCTGACTTTTATGTGGGCCAGGCTGACTTTTGTGGACTGGGCTGACTTTGTTTGACTGGGCTGACATTATTGGACTGGGTTTGACTAATTAATTGATTAAATCCATTAATGGGCTAAAACCAATCAATTTAGGGCCGAATATAGAGGTATTATATATGGAATCGATCAGGAAGAAGAGGGGAATACGATAGACACGACTACTAATCTCGTTTCTCAAGCTTTCAAACAATTGTCATTAAGAATAGTCTTACCATAAATACTAAATGCCAAGTTAGGTTTACATCATAAGGCGTGACAAATACCCGGTAGAATTACCGTACTTACAACAAGCCACTCATAAAAATATGAGCTTGATTTGTTCTGAATTTTCCACCTTCACTCCATTCGTCAAATAACAGTTGTGCACTCTGAATTGAATCGGTTTTTTGTATGAGGGCATTTGCTTGCTTGAAGTAAACTTTTACATAGCCAAGACTAAAAAGTATGAATCTCAATGTCCTAAAAATCTGTATTTTTGATATTATAGTTGTGCACCCAGTGAGACCAAATTGAGTTGTTGTGGCCAACTATCCTCCAAATAGTTTTCAAAGAAGTGTCTGATTTCAAGATAAGACCTCTTTACTATCCATTCGAGCAACTTCATCGTATAAATTCCATCTTCGTTCTTATTAGTTCTTCTATGAATTATAATTCATTTCAACTAATCTATATTCAATCGGTGAATTTGTTTTCAAATTGCTATGTTTGAACAAATCAGCTCTTTTTTATTTTTTATTTTTTTGGTGTGAGATTTTAACTTTTAAGAAGGCTTCATTTTCCTTCTTTTTTTTTTGAAAAGCTAAGTAGACAGTTGAGAAATTAGGAGGACCTCATCTTAAGATGCACCCCTAAACTCAACAAAAGAAGTTATATATGTACACCCATTTTATATGTGAGACATAAGCACTAATGATAAAAAAAGATGATTAGTGACCCATTGTTAGTCATTAGTGACCCAACATCGACTTATTAGTTACATGTGTATTCCCCAACTTTTGGGGATTTTATTTTTCTTCTGTTTTTTTTTCTAAAATCAAAATAAAAATTCAAAACCCTAAATCAATGCCTTTGTCGACACCCTCCTCTTACTATCCTTGTATTTTTAATTTCTTTCCCTTAATTCCTTTTCTTTCATTCTCTTTTTTTCCTTTCCCCCAAGTCCGTTCTCATGGCACTATTTCTCCCCATAGCTCACTTATTCCCTTTCCCCTTCTATTTTGTCGTTTTCTCATCTCACAGTCACAAACAACAACACTCACACCTCACTCCACCCTAATAAACATGTTGTCGTCACCATAGCAGAGCAGACTACGCCACACGTGCAACCCTATGACCCCGCTTTCTATATTTATCTCCATTAACATTTCATTGTTAACTCACTCTCATCACTCTCCCGCCTTTTGTTTACAGATCGTCCGACGCCCGGCCTGGTCTTGATGCCACTACTTAGCTACCTCAAGACGAGCCCTTCTTTAGCCTGAGTGTTTAATTACACTCTTTGTGTAAATTAGTTCTTAAGCCCTAATTCCTCCACTCTCTCTCCTTGGTATAGTTATTAGTTTTTATTAATTTTGTGTTGGTAATATACTAATATGTTAATTGTTCTAACCTATATAAAAATGTCTTAGAGAGAGAAATGCGATTGGAGAGAAAGGGGATTGAGAGGAAGGCTTTCCTTGGGGCGTTTTTCGACATATGCCGTCATGGCCAAAAGAGACCGACCAACAACTAAGACATCACCCTCTAACTCGACCAAACTTACAATCGAAACTGATAACTCAATCTTCAGGAACAACGAAATGAAACTTCTGAAAGATCACTGAAACTTAGATCCCTATTGTATTTGGAATTTGAAGTTCCAATAAATCCCACTGAACCTTCAATTTTATCATCAGATGGGGAAAATGATACTTCTAAATTCTAATTAGGTTCCTTTTACCGATGAGCAACATGTGTAAAAATTTGGATAGTCAGATGCTCGTTCACGGGATACCTTGACTCATAAAGGTATGCCATTGAATTTTATTGATTCTCCTTCCGAAGAAATTGAGATAAAAAAAGATGATATAATTGATGAAGTGCCTTATTGGAAAAACACTCTCGTTGCCACTGCTGGTCATCGAATGATTAAAACCCAAGATATAAAAGCGTTTGTTTCTAAAAGTTGGAATTCTGCGAAGTTACCTTAACTTTTATATTTTAAGCTGGAAGAAGGGTTGGTTTTATTTATTTTAGCTTTGATAATGAAACAGACAAGGATATAATTCTCATTAATGGTACTTGGCATATGGGTAGAAATTCTCTAAGATTTTGAACCATGGACACCACAAATAAGCTTTGAGTTATATTGTGTAACTGTGCTTCTACTATGAGTTATCTTCCCCATCCAATTTGGATCCTAGATTTTAGTATGTGTGTAGGCTGAGTAAGATTGTTAGGAACATTGGCCAACCCCACGGGTAAACATTATTGTCTTTACTGGCATCCTTTTTGGCTATTTGATGGAAAGAAAGGTGTCGGTCAAGGTGATCCCATCTCGCTTTATCTTTTGTTATTTGCATGGGGACCATGTCTAGTCTTTTGGGAAATTAATTTCATGAAAAACACTTTACTAACATCCTAAATGTGTTCAAATCAGCCGGAACCATCTGGTTACCTACTAATCTTTTTCTCGTGGGGATACCCCTTCAGCAACCAGAATTACTCAAAGCCTTGCTCAAATTTGAAGCCTTTTTGGGCCTTGCTATCAATGCATCCAATTCTGATATTTATTTGCAGGTGTCCATGAATCAATAAAAGCGCTGAAATTCTTTTCAAGTGTCGGATTTCTCAGAAGGAACCCTTCCATTTAAATATCTAGGTCACTCACTTTGCTCTAAGAGGTTAAACCTTAATATCTTATGACCCCTATTGGACAAAATGAGGAGAAGTGTACTTCACTGGGCAAATTGCTTGCTAACATATGCTGGTAGGATCCAAATTTTAGATTCAGTAATATTTGGCATCATAAAATTTTAAGGGGTTGGTTTCTTACTTCCAAATCTATTATTACTAAAGTGGAGAAGATACAAAGGAATATTTTTGGGGGAGAACAAATGAGAAAATCGATAAGAACACACAAATGTCGAAAGTTGATGAATTTCTGAATGAATTTTGCACAGACTCGGATAATCATGAATTCATGATGTGAACAATGATTCATATCATAGAAAAATTTATGTGCAATCATTTCATATATGAAACAAAACAAGGTCATTAACAGTCAAAAATGGATCATTAACTTTGATTAGGGACCCTTTTTTGTTCATTGACAACCATGTTTTTATGTGGTTGCATACATGAAATGGGCAAACACAATTTTATTTTTTTGACATTAATATGTTATATTACCAAAAAGCATTTTCCTCTTGTTTTTTTAGTCAAAAAGAAGGCCAACGCATCAAATCCAACAGATTCTAAGGCAATTTTAAGGCACTTTAAGTGACTGACGATGATATCATGAGATGAAGGCCATGACAAAAGCACATCATAAAAGTATGGAAATTTTATCTTTTAGGTACCCAGGGTATACTATAATGTCCGTTTAGATACCCGAGTTTTTCAATATTTTCTTTTGGGTACCCGAGGTTAGCTTCCGTTATCTTTTTAGGTACCTGACTAAATTTTCATTAAATTTTTTGTTAAGTAGATGAAATGGTACCTTAAAATTTCCTTTTCCTTTTTTTGTCAACATGGGTTTGTGTATGGTTATTATTATTTTTAGTTTTTAACTATATTTAAATGAAAGATTTTTTTTTGAATGGCCATGATTTGGCATATTTTAAAATTAAATAGTTGAAAATTAAATTGATGCAAGAGTAATTAAAACTTTGATTATTAACAGGTTTGCATCCTGAATAAAATTTCTTAAAGAAACCTAAAAAGACTAAAACCATATAGAGTGTATTTTATCTTTTGAAAATATATCTCGAGTAACCCATATAGTTGGGTAGAAGAAAAAAAACTTTTTTTTTTTGTTAAATCATCATTAACATTTAACAGTTATTAAATTGAAATCATATCTTATTTTTATTAAAAATATTTACAAGACTTTTTCCAATCTTGGGTGATAATATTTTTGGTCTTTATGACACAATAAACCAGCTGATTTTAAATATTTTAGGTCAATTGAATGCATTAGGGATAAATATCTCACTAAACAAACCTATATGTTTAGGTAATGGGGAATGAAAAAAATTCATAACTCATAGGGAAAAATAGTGTATCTAAATTTAATAATTAAAAGATAATCCTAACCCTACACAAACCCATGTTAACAAAAAAATGGAAAAGAAAAATGGTCATTTAATTATTTTTTTACAAAGAAGCCACATCATCTACATATCGGAAAATTTAACGGAAATTTCGTCAGCTACCTAAAAAGATAACGGCAGGTACCCAAAGAATATATATGAGAAAAGTTGTGTGAACCCATTTTATATTTGTAATCGATGACTCATTATTATCCGGTCTCATATATAGAACAGGCTCACAATTTTTTTCCAAAATACATGTTGAAAAATTCAGGTATATAAACGGATGTTATGGTATATCTCGGGTATCTAAAATTTAAAATTTCCTATAAAAGTATTTGTAGTACCACTTGTTGTCCAAATTTTCGAAACAGGAAAAATATACATTTCATCATAGAGCTAAAAATTAAGGATTTAATAATTATATATAAATGTTAATTTAGGTGTGCTGTAGGGTGTACTTCTTCTCATTCGTCCTTTATGCTCTGTTTCAGAAGCCGTTATATCAGTAAACTTTAATTTCTTACACGCTCTTCATCATTGATGGGGACCAGGCTGTTAATTGGACCTTTTAAAGTGTTTAGAAAAAAGAGACATTTCTTGACGTGGATTTGTCTATTATTATGGTAACAGATTTGTTTCGAACGTAGGAAAAGGTTGTTGATCTACCATGTATCTACCAAGGCTGAGTGACTTCAGCATTTTTGCTTCGTTGACGACTGACTTTCCGACGAGTGTGGTAAAATTCAAGAATTACAAAGCTATGTTAATAAATAATTTTAACCGTGCGCTATTAGTCTCTCTTGCTTTTTCAATTTAAGAGAAGAGAAAGGATTCCCCCTAAAAAAGAAGAAGAAGACAGGCTTTCGTAAATGTGTATAACTGGCACACTGGTTGTATGAGTACAATAATAACACAAAACATTGTATAAACCTGTTTTATTTATGAGACTAGTATTAATGTATCGGGTGTCACTTGGGTAAATATTAATAGAAAAATTTGTGTGAATCTATGAGAATGGGTGACATGGTTCATTATAGTGTAGACGAGGGTTCATTATGGTGTAGCCGATGGTTCATTATTATGTAATCGAGTGGTCATTACTACCCAGTCCCATGTGTGAAACAGGTTCACACAATTTTTTAGGAAATATTAATGACCAATCTTCACCAAATCTCATATATAAACGGGTTCACAAAATTTTTTCTCCAATAAATATTGATTACTGAAGCAAGCTTAAGTTATTGTTAAAACATTTCATCGGTAATAAAGATCATATCTTCAACCCTTAAAGTAAGGGTTCGGTTCTCATCGGCCAATGTGCCTCACTTAGAAAAATAATTGAGTAGATACTAGTTTGAAATTATCGTACGATTTCTTTCATTTTTATATAACAATTTTGTTACATCTATAATTTTAATTGTAATATTATTTTTGATGGAATTTTAATATAAATTAATTATTGCATGTAGTGCGTGGGTAGTTTATTTTGGCGTATATAATTTTATGTTGATGTTACCGCAGTCTATTTCGATGCCAATCAATCTAACATATTGCCATTGTTTGAAAACAGGACCGAACCAGACCCAAGTTTCAATCGGGAACCAGCAGTTCGACCGGTTTTCAAATTGGGTCGATTAAAACCAGTCAAACCTGCTTAAACTAGTCGGTTTTGATCTGTTTTTTAGATCGAAAACAGTTTTTAGTACCGGTTAAACGAGTGAACTAGATGAGAGATCAACTCGATGACCGGTTCAATTTTCAAAACATTGCATACTGCTCATTTATATAATAATAAAAAAGGACATCTCGATCTTAATCATTCACAAATTATACTATTGGTGAAATTGAAGACAAACTTTTTTTGAGGGCAGATTCTAAAGGAAAACTTAATCACACCACTTATAAAGAATCGTTTAAAAAAAATCATTTATAATTTTAGAGTTTTGTTTAAATCTTACAGAGTATGGTTTAATTACCTTTTAGTTAACTTCAATAGATTGAAATAGTTCATATCACATTAGCTTTTCCAAGAGAAAATGAGACTCTATACCTTTAATTAGTTGTAGCAATTAAAAAAAAAAGACGACTATATTGACTGTCTATGAGCATAATTACCAATGACCCTCGGTTGCGGTCACCGAAAATAAATAAAAAAGTACTTTAACATAAATTTTTGAATATTTATTTTATCTTTTTACGGTGTATTATATATATTATAACTCGTAAATTTACGTGAACCCGTTTAATGTATGAGACGGCTTTCATTTATAACAAAAATAACCAACGAGCGGTCAATTAATCGCGTCTCATATATGAGATAAGGTGAGTTCAAACAAATTTCAATAGAAAAAAAGGATTGTTCTTCCATATAAAAAAAAGGTCTGTTATAAAGAACAATGAAAAATGTATTTAATCAATAATTGCTACTACGTAGATGCCAACCTCATACTAAACCAACTACGAAGAACTCTTCAAATATTTCTAACGATTCATGTCATCATTTTTATAGGTGATCTACAATGGGCTAGTGACCAACTCCACCCATACTCCTTGACACTGTATTTATCCTATTTTTATTACGCGAAAATGACGTGTTCGATATCGATGTACAGGAAGAACCTTGCCACGTAAATACAAAACAAGCTTCAAAGGAAAGGGAGTAAAGAAAAAGAATGATAAAAGAGCCTTAAAACATTAACATGATCCAACTGTCATGAACCCTTTCTTTAAGAAGTTAAATAAATTGATGGTCCACTCTACGTGTTTCTATATATTCCCCTTCCGTTATGGTCCTAAATTTCAACTGATCACAAACTTCTTCCTTTCATTTCTTATTACAAGAGTGTAATTACATACATACATAGCCAAAATGGTTAGTCACACTATCTAACAACTTGCTGGTTCTATTCCTACATTCTAACATCTGTGCTACTGTAGAGTACTGTCACAAAAAACTTGCACTCTTTTTTACAAAACGAATTTCAAGTTTTTAACATTGTCTGATATTGTGTAGGTTAATGAGACTGGGGAGAACGGCCTGACGAAAACCACCAACGGACACATGTTTGAGCTGAATGTGACGCAGCTAGGGGAACCAACATTAGTTCCGCCAGTCGAGGAGACTGAAAAGGGTTTATACTTCTTATCAAACCTTGACCAGAACATTGCTGTAATCGTTCGAACAATTTACTGCTTCAAATCTGAGGAGAAGGGGAATGAGATGGCAGCCCATGTCATCAGGAAGGCACTGTCTAAGGTAATTCTTTGCATAATTTACAGTTTAAGAAAACGGAGAGGTTGTTTTAGAGATACGTCCTAATACTTAGTACGGGATCATAATCCCAAAATGCACAAAGACAAGGCTTTGCTTTTCATGAATTCTTAATCTTGTTTCTTTTAGGCAGCTGCCTGTAGATTAATTTGACGTTTGTCTAGCCCTGATGTCACGTCATACACTGTAGTTAATTAGTTAGCCATGGTCCTGGCTGTTCCGCAATATTGTTGAATCCTTGGGATTGTACGAGGAATGAATTTGCACATTTTCAGCATAGGCCGTAGTTAATTATACTTATAAATGAGGCTTTTTCTATCAGGTGATTATACTCTTTTGATTTGCCTGTCTTATGGATTTGTGTGATGTAACTTAGCTTAGTACTGTTCTGCTAAAGAGGATTCGTGCTTAGGGCGTTCACTCAAAGCTGAGGACAACTTGAAGGAACGCTATACTCGTCTCTAATACTGTGCATCAATATCTTATGGTCCTTAATTTTTTCCTTTTTCCATAGGGTTTCAGCACTTGATTTGTCAAAAAAGAACAATTCATATGTGAAATCACAACTTGAGATTATCATACCACGTACAACTTAATATTTATACCTATCGCTTTGATATTGATATCGACTTGATATGATAATATCTTACCGTTAACTTGATATTGCTATGTTACATGTCCTGGCATTTGATATAAAGCTCAAGCAGTGATTTTTACAACTTCAGCTAGATATTAAACTCAAAAGGCATTGTCCTTTGTTCATAAAATTGACAAGCCACTTCAATGATGAGACTGCTTACTTATTGGTAATATCAGTTCATTGTTCCTATGCATGGTATTTAGAAACACAAAAAGTAATTTACTTCAATCTCAAAAAAAAAAAAAACATACACAGTACTGATGTAAGATGGTAAACAAACGACAGGTCCTTGTTCATTATTACCCCTTGGCAGGACGTCTCACTATCAGCCCTGAAGGGAAGCTCATCGTGGACTGCACTGGAGAGGGGGCAGTTTTTATTGAAGCCGAAGCCGACTGTAACTTAAATGAGATTGGAGACTCCACCAAGCCTGACCCTGTCACCCTTGGGAAGCTGATTTATGATGTTCCTGGTGCTAAGAACATTCTTGAAATTCCTCCCCTTGTTGTTCAGGTTTGTGCCTCTATACTTCTATTCTTGGTGTACTAGAAGTCTGCAAGTGATTTGTGCAATTTCGCCAGTATGACTCACCCTTTAGATGATAAAGCTGAAATGAGATTTAAGAATATTTGTGGGCTATGTTCAACAAATTTGAAACTGTCAGTAGCTGAAAATGAAACAGGAATTTTATCAAGGATAAGATTTTTTTTGGTAATTATCCTAATCAATTGAATTGTACTTCTAATGGTCAAGCTTTTAGGAAAGGGGAGGAAACTTTAGTACGGAGTAGTTTTCTTGAGCCATTTGGACACTGACATGTCAACACCTTCAATTCAACTGATATACCTGTATTGAGCAATCTAAAAAGTACACACAGCCGTCATCTTGTGCACCAAAAAAGAGGCCTGGCACAAACTGTAGACCTATCAGTTTAATTTTTGTCATTGTCCTTTCCATGAGAGATTGGTTTACTGCTAGACATAGTAATAACATTTGGTTCTTGGCTGCTCATATTTTCTTCCATGTTTGAAACTTTTAATGAGCAGGTAACAAGTTTCAAATGTGGAGGATTTGTTATTGGTCTCTGCATGAACCACTGCATGTTTGATGGGATTGGAGCCATGGAGTTTGTCAATTCATGGGGTGAAACAGCAAGGGGTTTATCGCTAAATGTCCCCCCGTTCATTGATAGATCAATACTGAAGGCTCGAGACCCTCCAAAGATTGAGTTTAAACATGAAGAATTTGATGAAATAGAAGACGTTTCAGGCACCAGTAACCTCTATACAGAGGAAATGCAATACCGATCCTTCTGCTTTGATCCAAAGCAATTGGAGAAGCTCAAGATGAAGGCCATGGAAGATGGTGTCCTGAAAAGATGCACCACTTTTGAAGCCCTCTCAGCTTTTGTGTGGAGGGCTAGAAGCAAGGCACTTCAAATGAAAAGTGACCAAAAAACCAAGCTACTCTTCGCGGTTGATGGAAGGCCTAAGTTTTCCCCTCCCTTACCCAAAGGATATTTTGGAAATGGCATTGTGCTCACAAATTCTATATGCTCAGCTGGAGAGTTGATCGGAAATCCCCTCTCCTTTGCAGTAGGACAAGTCCAAGATGCTGTAAAGTTAATCACTGACAGCTATATGAGGTCTGCCGTCGATTATTTTGAAGTATCAAGGGCTAGGCCTTCCTTGAACTCAACCCTTCTGATAACTACATGGTCAAGACTGTCTTTCCATACCACAGATTTTGGATGGGGTGAGCCTATTATGTCAGGCCCAGTGGCTTTGCCTGAGAAGGAAGTGATACTATTTCTATCTCATGGACAAGAGAGAAAATCCGTCAACGTGCTCTTGGGACTACCTGCATCTTCCATGGAAAATTTCCAAGCAGAGATGAATAATATTTAAGATTCATTCAAATATCGAATATGTGGGTGGTCTCTGATATATATGATCCTATTTATCTTATGTATATTTGATTGGTTCTGTACTACTACAATAAACATTTCGAGTTATATTAATTATTATTGAAAATCTGTATGTAGCCAACAAGTTGGTAATATGTTATTTTACAAAAACAGCATAGTTCTTCCAGATTTTCCACAGAACTATTGCCAGGGTAGCACACTGGCTTAAGCCTAACACCTTCATTCAGTGATTGTCTAGGTGAGACGATGGTAACCAGTGGGTCACTTTATCGAACTTCAGCACCTCGTGATGAAAAAGTTCCTTCGATTTTTGGAGACGCGGCTTTCTCTGCGCCTCTGCCTGGATTGTTGGTAACAGATGACAGTAACAATTGACAGGAATATATAAAGGTTTCAGGTAGTCCTTACAGCACGGAAAAGTTCATCATCAAAGGTTTTGAACAATAGATTGTAGTGGGAGCATTTGTCAGAGGTTCTGTTTCTCTTAGCTGAGGATAAGTGCTACTGCTGCTGCAGCATATATGACTTAAGTTTCAGGCCCCCTAACACTTCAAAGAGGGGTGGGTAAGGGGCTTAACCTCATAAGGATGACTCAAAAAAGAAAAAAACAGCCCTATTAAAGGCAATCAACTGGTGCAAGTACTAAAGTTGCTCAAATTTCTTAATGCTGGCACCGAAATACGGAAAAATTTGCGCCAAGTTAGATCGCTTATATCAACCCTCTAGTCCTACCAGTAACAGGTGGGATGTTGATTTTCTCATCTGTCTTGCCAAATGAATATGCTCTCACGCTAAGCCTATTAGCCTAATAAGAAGTAAGAAAACAAACTCTTGCTCTCTCACACTTTGATAAAGTTCCCTATTAGGCTATTAACTCAAGCAGATCGTCCAGTCTGCAGTGTCCTTACAAGCATACTGTCTTAAACAGAAGCTAGGAATTCGTATATGCAATGGAACTAGACAAATTGCGAAGACAGATGATTGTAACTAAAGTCACTGAAATCACATTGATGGATCGCCATGATTGATCACTGGCATTATTGCCTTCGTCAAATCCAATTGCTCACAAGTTTTGTTGGGGTCACCACAATGTCACATGCTGAAGAACTATTCATCACACTAATAACTTAAGCATAGTAAACTGAAGACAAAATACTAAAACAAGCAGCACCAATTAATGCAATGCCTCATTGATCTATATCAGCCACACGTTAAATATTTTTATTATAAAAGAAAATCGAAACATAGATAGATAGATATAGAGAGCCTAAGTGATGAAAAAAAAAGGAAAAAAGAGAGACATATGATCCTTGCCTTTGATTTCAAAGCCAGGCTAAATTCCACACAAGGCTTTACTTTTCCTGGAAGGTCTGAAGTTCAAAGCACTAAGCCCGTAAATGCATACATTATCCTCTCTTGACTTGAAGTAAACCTCATCAGTAGTGGTCTTGTATCCAGGCACATTGCATTTTGCAGTGGAACTGCCCATCAAACTAGCCCTGCATTCCGAAACTACAGCTGATTCTCTTGCACATTCAATTCCGTCGACGGATGGTATCTCTAGTTTATACCATCCGAATCTGTTGGTTGTTCTGTTAACAGAGAACGTTATCTCCTCTGCGGTTTTCGGTGCCGAGGCCTTGAACTTGCAGTCTATTTTCACCTCGACTCCTGTTAAAATTATCACAAAACTCTAGTTTAATACTTCAGGTGATCATACTCCCATCCAAAATAATGTGACAACAAAAGTTTGGGAAGTGAGGAATAGTAAGAGCCAGCTAGTGCTGCTTACCTGGGAGAAAATAACTGTGCCTAGAGAAGGTGTTATTGGAGCAAATGTCACAGTAGACAGTGCCCAATACAGTGATCTGGGAGGTGGGTCTTACTGTTGGACGAATGACATCTTGGGAGAGTGACAATGTGAGCAATGAAAGAAGGAGAGCAGCAATCATAGATTTCCACATAGTAGCTAGAATTGTGAGATAGATGAGGTGAAAACCATGTATAAGAAGAGGAGGTAGTTATTTCTATTTGATGGGGTAATAATGAGAGAGCCTGATTATTGCACTGAACAGCTGAATTGAGTTAAAGATTTATCCTTTTCGTTACCAACAAAGACATGTGAACGTCCCTCTCTTGGCAGAATGTGATGGAATTGAATTAGAATTCATGATGGTCATGAGGATATAGCTAGATGATTGGAGGGGTTAAAAAGAGCATCAGCATCATTTAGCCATTATGGGTAACGGTTAGTTTCTTCTGAAATTTATTGTTTTCATGCCTAAAATGGGTGCCAACCGGTGGCCTATTCAATACTTTCATGCACCTGTTATGGCCATCAAAATGTGCAGAAGACAAGAAAGAGGTAACCATAATAATCACACTGGGAATATCCAGCAAGCATCCAGATCTGTGCCGCACTTGAAAAAATTAAACATGGAACTTTGCAGATCACTTACTGTAGACTGTATTAGTATAGTGGAGGTACTGATTACTGAAGTACAAGTGTACAACAATTTCCCAAGGTAACCGGGCTTGACTACGTATTTTCTTTCATACAGGTACAATAGTAATTACTCCGTAGTACTGTACATAACCTGTTGCAAAGAAATTTACACTGATCAGCTAAAGAGTAATGCTTTTTAGTTCATACGGACTTACGGAGCAATTAAGTATTACGCCATTGCTGATGAGCTTAGACGGGTCACTTGTATTTCAATGCAAGCTTGTATTAGAAGTTAGAACACACTTGCTTTGCAATTTACCTCTTTGCTAAAATTAACACATGTGTGAATGTGATCTTTGTTGTTGACGAAAGCCATCATAGACCACTCACTCGGTTTTGATCGATCAATGTTTGGCTTCAAATATGTATTGCCAATCATAAGTATTTTTAATTTTTTTTTGTGAGCAGATCCACGTAAGTTAGTAGAAATAATCCCATAACATGTTTGATTAAATATGTTAAGGGCTCGTTTGATTAACATAGGAATTTAATTCATGTAGCCATGTGGGAAGTTGTAGTTCATGGGAAATCATTTCCCATGTCAAACTTCCTGGGGACTACTTGTATATTATTGTTAGCATGTAGGAACTTAGTTCCTATGTATTATTTTCTTTCTTCTTTTTTTGTTAGCACATGGTCTCTTTAACGTGGGAATTGGAAATTATCTAGGTTCACCTAGTTGCTCCACTTCCCATAACCGTACGGGAAGTAAGTTCACGAGGAAATCTACAATTCCTCCTTGGCTCACAAAAACGCTAACCAAACAAGAGACAATAACTTGCTTCCTGTTCAATTCCAGTGTCATTTGATTGTTAACCAAACGACCTCTTAGTACAAATTTTGCCAACTGACAAAAAATTAAAATAAACATATTACTTTACTTTCAGGTTCTTCCCAAATCAAAGCTACTTGCCCTTGGCTGCTCCGCCGGACGTTGCAGTATGGAGCAATATCGAGCATAATTCCTCCAATGTCTTTACATCTTTCCCTGAAATAGATTTCTTCAACGCTAATATTATAAGTGCTTATATGTTAGTGTTCATACTTCAAAATAAATCTTCGTATGTTCGATATCCCCAAAATATATATTCACTGAAATCATACTTTGATCAAAATAACCCCACAATAAACTAAGCCTTACAAAGGAGTCAGAAGTCTCACGAAGGAGCAAAACATCTATCACAAAGGATAATTCAAATAGCCTCACAAAGGAGTCAAAGAGCCTTAAAAGAGCAATAAAAATTGTCACCAAATGGCGAAATTTATTGAAGTAGGTAGAATAAAAGACAAAAATAATCAAGAAATAGAAGGAGAAAATGGGTTGTATATGGTAAATGGTCAACGATAACCCCATTAGAGCTTCTTGAATCGTTTTCTAAGAGAATGCTAAAAGAGGAGACTAGGTTTTTGTGTGTGTACGAATTAATAATAAAGTTCTCTGGTTTCAAGGAACCAATTTTAATGGATATGCCCTTGCACGGTGAATAGTTTAATGATATTCAATTACTTTACGGTTCCTTGGATTGATAAATATAGATAATGTAAAAAAACATGATAACTTTACTTAATTGAGCAAAAAATATAAATGCGTAACAATAAAGTGTGTAACTCTACAAACAATATTACAAATGCATGAGTTTTGTAGATGTTTTTGGTTGAACTCAAGACCGAAATTGATCGTTTCGTGGGAGCAACTCAGTATTTTTTTAATGCCCAAGTGAGGGTACGGTGAAAACTTGAGTAATAATAAATAAATCTGAGAAATTCTCCGACTCAAATCACGGCTCAAGATTACTGGGTTTGGAACATAAAAACTTGACCCAATCCCAAAATTTTTTGAGCCAAAAAAATATATGGTATTTTAAGTCAAGTCCAACCGTGATGTCTCGTTTGGTTGATGAAAGTATATTTAACAGTTAAATATTATTAAATGGAACTAAATAAAATTATCTTAAAAAATGTTAAATTCAAATAAGTAGTAAAAAATTGTTATTTTTTGCCGAATAAAGTATAATCATAGGGGTGAAAAAAATGACTTCTCAAAGATCTGAGACATTATAGCCTTCCAAGAGTTATAGTACGTAGCAAAAGCTAGTACACCCCAATTAAACTTTGCCAGCTCGTGAAGGTTCTTAAAACGGACATTAAGTGAAAGCGCATTTGTAGGTACGTATATGGGCTCTGGTGTAGGGAGAATAAACCTCTTTCGACTAGGTAAACCCTTATCCCTACCCGCTAAGTGTTTGAATGTGGATGTATAATAAAATCTGCACCAACTTATTTTTTTTTTTTGCAAAGGGAAACAACTTAAATTACGAGGAAATTAAAGAGTTAGGTGTGGTACGAGACCATCCATCACAAGTACTAATTGCAATGAAAGAAGTAGGATAACAGTTTGGGGCAATAGTACGTGTTACTGCTACAAATATTACATTTATCATCAGTTCAAAGTACACCACCGCAAAGAGCCTCCAACTGTGCCGCTGTCCTAGCCATGATCTTGCTTCCAAAAGTTTGAAGCCGCCATTCCTAGCCATGATATGATTGTGCTTCCAAAAGTTTGAAGCCGCCATTCCTTAGCAACAAGATCTGCCATAGCGTTTGCTTGACGACCCTCGCTCATAACTTCATAAGTACTACCAAATTGGACCCATCGTCGAACTCCCTGCAATCACATACATACCCCGAGGAGGTAATTAGTTCGCATGCTCTATGGGAATCTGTAGAAACAATAACATTTGTCGCCATATATTCTCTCTTAATCCAGTTTAGAGCCTCTCTATTGGCAAGTAATTCCCCTACTAGGGATGAGTTGGATCTTCTACTTTAAGCATGAGCCAATAACGGTTTACCCGAGCTATCCCTAACAATCATACTAGTACTGGTGTTGAGAGACTTATAATCAAAAGAGCCATCCACATTAATTCTAAACCAATTGTTAGGAAGGGGTGCCATCCATGTCATTGAAGGAGTATGATAATTAGTAGGGAAATCCATAACTAGGGTAAGGAATTCCCTAGGGTAAGGCATTCCCAACTCTTGATAATATTGTTATTAACACAAGTGACTGGTGGATGAATATATTTATCAAAGCAACGACTATTACTCCTCAACTAGAGATCCCAATTAACAAACCAGAAAAGAATTTCCAAGGAGGGGCATTAGCAAAAGGAATAGTATAATTGTAACGGCCCAGCCCAACATATTGTCACAACACAACCCAATAATATGAGAAGTCATCAATTAAACCCATACTTAACCACTTCAGCTTAAAAGGTGAAGGCCTTATTGTTAGTGTGTTGGACCACTACTACTTATAAACTGCTCTCTACCCACATCTCTTCTCGATATGGGACAAGGGTGCATGTTACAATAATTATTTTTAACTTGCTGTTGTAACCAAGTATTGAAATCCAGAGTGAAAAAAATTGGTTGACATTAAGTAAATGCCAAATCTCCCTAACTTTAGGGCAATCTCTTAAAATATGTCAGGCATCTTCACCACGAGGCAATGTTTGCAGAAAGGGTCATTAGTAGTTTTCCTTTTAAAGAGGAGAAATTTATGTTGGATTCTATCAAGTGAACACAGCCAAACAAAATGTTTTATTTTAGAAATAGCATTGATAGTCCAAATCCTTGTGTTATCAAATCCATGCATTGAATTTTCCATCAATCTCAAAACACAGGATATTTGTTTGTCTTGTCTATTATTTGTTGAAATTCTTTAACTAAGATTTTGATTCTTAATAAAATTATTCAGCTCGAAGGGGGTGGGGGAGAAGTTCCAAGTTAAGTTATTAGTAATGATATCACTAACTTTTAACTGGCTAATCTCATTAGGTAAGGGCCTACAAATTGACTAGACTCCCAAACCTAGTCCAATTTCCTTCCCATAGATTGCACTGATGACCCCTCCTAATACACCACCTCATATTATCATACATTAGCTCCCATCCTTTCCCAATATTACATACATGGGAACCATTAGAGAAAGCAGTACAATCATCATTCCTTAGATATTTAGAGCTAAGCACTTGTACAACCAGATTATCAGCAAGACTCATGAATTTCCAATACAATTTGGCCATGTAGATTCTATTAACATTCTAGACTCTCTTAACCTAGGTCACCCAATGACTTTGGGGTGCACACATTTGCCCAATTGACAAGGTGTATTTTCTGTTTTACCTCAGTGTCACCCCATAAATAGCTTCTAGCCAATTATTAATATCCTTGATAAGTGAATATTGTTCATATTTATATAGTGTTTTACCCATTCATTTTGTGTTTCATATTACAATTCTTTTGTACTTTTAAGGTACAATTGAGTTGATTCTTATGTCAAATGATTATGTAAGGTATTGTGTGCTCTTTTGTGTAGATTTGATGCATTATTGAAGAAGAAAGAGCATATTGTTGATCAATGGATGTTTGGAGCATTATTGGAGCTAGAGACAAAGCTAGGAAAGAAGATGATGCTTCCTCGCGTCTTTTTACACTTGCCCACGTCTTGTGTTGGAGAAATGGCGTGCATATTATTGAAGAATTGGAGCAGAATTTACACGGGGTACCCGCGTAAATAGATGCCTGGTTGCGTCTTTGGAAGACTTCTTTTTCTTTTCCTGCGTTGTACATACGTTAGTCACTAGCTTTTATTTTTATTTTTCTTCTTTTTTCTTTTTATTAATTAGGAGAATAAAAAGAAAAACCCTTTTCTCTTTAGCAGACACTTTTTACCTTTTCATTATTGTAATTACCCTAGTTTTCACTTTATCTCTCTAGAATTAGGGCTAGACACTTTTGATTGAAGTTCAAGGAGAAGACTCAAGACTCCATCATTATTCATCATTGCCAAGAGTTTTATTCTTTCTTTCTCTTTATTTATTTATTTGTTTATTTTATTTGTTTATCTTTTAAATGATTTATATGATGATTAGGGCTTTCATGTTTATGTGTGAGTAGTCTCCATAATCTAGGATGGGTGAAACCAATGATTTGCTTTGTGGTAATTATGGGTTAATTGGATTATATTGTTTTTATACTCTTAATTTAATTCCTATGTGCTTAATGCTTGTGAGTATATATGCCGTATAATTGCATGATCATGGATATTTGAGTGAGGTACCGAGAGCTGAAATTCAGTATTAATGAACATAGATAATTGAGTGATGGACCGAGAGGTGAAATTCGTTATTTGAACCTAGGGGTTAAACATGAGATTTTAGGTCACGAGAGTAGTCCTAATTGTCATGAGCCTTTGTGAATATTTATGCTTAATGGGTTTGGGTTAATTCAATTACCACGAGAGTAGGAGTTGTTTAGTCCAAGAACGTTGTTACGCTTCGAGAGAAGGTAGCAATTACCTTAGCATATTCGCCTTCAAGAGTATAACGGTGTCAATATAGGAAGATTAATCATGTTTAATGCTAGTTGTCGTTATGGTGGATCCTTGTCCTAGGTTGCTTCAATCATATTTATTTCTCCATATATAACTTAGGTTAGTTAGTTTAGTCTAGGTACATCCCTCAAGTTGATCTAATTGCCTAGATAATTAGTTGATTGACACGTTTAGGGTTAACTACCGTTCCCTTGGGATTCGACCCGTATTTGCACAACTAGCTACAACTACACCGTGTACTTGCGGTTAATTATTACTCATCAATCCTTAAGAACCTTAACTAGGAAGGAAAGGCACTGCATCTGATAGACATGGATTTAGTTTAAGGAAGCATTAATGAGACAACACCTCCCTGCCCTAGACAAAAGTTTAGATTTCAAATTAGTTAATCTAAATCTCATTTTCTCCACAATATTCCCAAAATATCTCTTAGTAGGTCTCTTTGCAGAAAGAGGAAACCCAAAGTAAGTCCCCAGATCATTGCTAATGGGTGTACCTAGGACAGTAGTAAAGGCATTTTTTTTATCTCAAGGGTAATATTAGGAGAAATACAAAACTTAGATTTCCTACTATTTATAGTTTGACCTGACAGATTACTGAAATTGTTAAGAATGTTAATGACTTAATTAAGGGTGATATCATCAGTTTGACCAAAAAGAATTAAGTCATCTGCAAAAGTAAATGAGAGATTTCCATTATTCCTCTTCTTCCAATTTTAAAAGGAATCCATGACTTCTGTTTGCAGGCATCATGTATAAACTTAGACAATATTTCCATACATAATATGACAATATAGCGGGAGAGGGGGTCTCCTTGCCTAATACGTCTAGTAGGTAGAAAGTTATCAGTAGGTTGGCCATTAACTAGAATAGAAGTAGAGGTAGAAGTAATGCAGCTCAGAATTATTTAATGGAATCATTATCAAATCTATAGAAAAAAAAAAGAACTTCTTTTAAAATCCCATTCCATTTTATCATAAGCCTTTTCCAAATCAATTTTAAAGGCAAACCACCCTTTTTACCTTTCTTATTTGACATAGAATGTAGAATTTCAAAAGAAACAACATAATTAATATTTGTTCCCCTATTAGCAAGAAAGCCACTTTGGTTTAGGGAAATTCTATCTTGGAGATATGGTCTTATTCTATTCACCAAAATCTTTGTAACAATTTTATAAGAAGCATTATAAAGACTAATAGACCTAAATTGTTTTATAGTTTCAGGATTCTTGACTTTAGGAATTAAGCTAATAACATTTTGGTTGATCCCATTAGGAATGCAATGAGACAAAAACTTCAGAAACTAGTGCATTATATTTAACTCATTGTCCACCACATTCCAATGTTTCTTAAAGAAAAAATGGTGAAAACCGTCTTTCCCTGGAGCCTTAAAAGCACCTAGGGATTTAGTAGTTTCTTACATTTCCTCTATACTAAGCAACTCAGTAACATTAAACCTATGGGAATCACAAGCAAAGAGTAAAATAGGGACCCTAAAGGTAGTTTCTTTGCTAGTAGTAAATATATTCATGAAATATGACCTAATATGATAAGTAATACTATCTTTATCAGTAAGGTCTTGCCTTACATCTGTTCTTAAAAAAGAAATCGGGAGTCTCTCCACGCAGTACGCAAATTTCACTGTGCACTGTGCAGTACTCTTTTATCAGAAAAATTCCATTATATACCCTTTTCTCAAAAAATGACTATCTATCTTCCAAACACATCAACGCCTAAACAATTTAATAGGATTTCAATACTCATCAATCATCAATATCAACAATTTCATTGATTAGTGCCTATCTAATGTGCTACGAAGCCTACGATGGCTGGACAAATCACCGTGGTTACGATTACATAAAGAGTTTAACTTAGCCGAGTATGCCGTACCTAATTGTATAAGTTCTTGCTGATGTGATTGAACTAAAGAGTTCTTTTTATAAAAAGATATCACATTAGCAAGCCTAACATTTGTTATTCATGTTGAAATTTCACAGTCAAGCATTAGCAATTCAATCGTCGATACTTGAACTGAACACTTACGGTCCATTAAATATCTTCCCGATCTTCTTGAAACCAACAAACGTCTCCGCCCCGACATACGTCCACATCAACCGAGTCACGCCCAATCTTAGCAACCCCGTTCTCAGCCAGCCCCAACGCCATGACCCCGTCGACCGCAACCCAACAACTAAAAGAGGAGATCGAAGGCAGTGGGATATGGAAGGGAAAGTAGAGGGTGCAGTAAATGATATATTGTATTATCTAACAAAAACTCGATGTTTTGGGGTAAGAGAGAAGATAGGCGGAGAATAGAGAGAGAAAGTGTGGAGAGATTTTCAGAAGGGTAAATGACAGGGGTAAAATCGTCCAAAAGTGTACTGTAGGAGAGAAATGCGTACTGCGGAAATAAACTTCGAAGAAATCTTATTTTTATGTCTCTACCAAGAACAGACTTATGAAAAAAGGAAGTATTCTTGTCACCAAAGGCTAACCAACCCATTTTACTCCTAATTTTCCAATAGACTTCCTTATCTAAAATATTGTTTAAACCATTCTGTAGGCTTACTTCAAGATCAAAAAGAAACATATTATTAGGGTCAAGGCAGATATTATTCTGAATGCATGCCCTCTAATCTGGCCAAAAGTCTGTCTTTCTTTATGAAAATATTACCAAATTTGTTGTTTGCCTACATCAAAATATGATCAAGTAATTTTTTAATCTTATTAATAAATGAATCATTATTAGACGACACAAAATCATTAATAAGCAAAAGGAAATCACAATCAAAATACCACATTAGTTGCATTTTAAAAGATTTTATAAAGGAAAATGAAATTGGATCCCGGTATCAAGCAGCAAGGGACAATGATCAGAGCCGAATCTAGCAAGGTGCGTAATATTAATATTAGGAAACATATAAAGCCGAAGATTATTAATGAACCCCCTGTCTAATCTCTCCATAATATGACACCTCTTTCTCGTATAAGTCCAAGCGTATTTCTGACCTCTAAAACCCACACAATTGTCAATACACTCAGCAAACCGTTTAGCTTTATTAATACTAATATGCCTTCCCCCAACTTTTTCATTAGTAGATAACATTTCATTAAAATCACCAATGACTTGTCAAGGGAGATTAATAGAAGATGCAAAAGATTCAATATCATTCCATAACATTTCCCTTAGTGCGAAAGCAGGGCTAGCGTAGATAGTAGAAATAATGAAACTAGAATTTGTAGAAAGTACCTGAATGACTCCATAAATAGCCTGTTGGTTCTTGCTCAATGCACTGGAGTGAATTTCATTTGAGTTCCAGAGGAACAAGATGCCCCCAGCATAGCCAACCGACTCAATGAGCTCAGAACAAGTAAAGGGTAAAGAATGCACAATCTTTTCAGTATTTTCCCTTCCAACACGGGTTTCTAAGATGGCAATAAGGTGTGGCTGATGTGTGTTAATGAGGTGAAGTAGGTGAGTTTTAAAGAGGGGTCTCCCCATATCCCTAGCATTCGAAATTGAGATACTCATTTTTCGGGTAGTGGAGGAGAGTTTATAAGCTCTTCTCGAACTTCTCTTGATGGGTGGCAGACTGTGTGTGTGCTAGTTTTTTCTCCGTTAAGCATTACAACTTCACTATCCTGCACTTTCCAGGTACGTAATATAGGCGCTCTTCTAATGGGGATAAAGTTGCAAGATAGGTCTTGATCTTCACCTTTCTCTCAACTCCAGTCCCTTTCACGTCCTTCACTTTCGAAGCAAATATAATAAGCAAATAAGCAAAAGGTGCTTATGAGAGCATGAGTGACCCAAACACAAACTAAATACATCCCTAAACACAATGAGTGACACCATAGATAGCCCCAGCCACCCTAACATAACAAAGTCCGCAACCACTAAGTCAAGCACATGTAAGAATGCACAATCACAGTGAATCCCTTCCACACCGATACCTCTAAGCTACAAAGAAGGCACAACAGAATTAGCCATTCCCAACATAATTACAAAAGTGTCAATTGGGATTGATTTGTCAGAATTACTAATTGAATTCATTAATTTGCAGTGGCTGGAAAAGATAGGCAGTATAATTTGAGAGTTTGTTACAGCTGATCTCCGGATAGAAAAGGGTTTTTGAGCTCATTTTGGACGCATTAATGTGCTTATTGATGTTAGTTGTCCTCTTCCTGAATTTATTTGGGTGGGTGAGATAAAACAAAATATTGATTATTGAGAAAGACCAAATTTTGTACTATATGCAAATCGGTGGGACATGATAGCGAGGAATGTAAATTGAGTAGTTCTTGATTCCATTGTGGAGAAAAGGAATACCTAGACTATAGTTCATAAAGGGAAGCAGACGAGGCAAACGACATAGTTTGTAAGGAAGAAACAATTCAGCAAAGTAAAAGGAAAAGAACAAGCCAACCTCACGAGTGGGATCATGAGTGATATCACGGAGGAGAATCACGAGGTACAAAATTCGAATTTAGCTTTGGCAAGTGGGGCTGGAGCCGAATTGTCTCATTAATCAGTTTAGCTTACTTGAAACACACATAAGTGGGGATGAGGAGGATGTTGAACTCCCGGTTACTCTCCCAAAAAAGAATAATAATATTAATAATATCTTTAACTCTATTATATATTTCGATACTCACTCACAAAAAACCATTAGCCTTCCATATTATCAAGCACTCACACCTAACCCTATAAATGCTCCCTCTCAACTCTTCACCTCCCTACCAGATGGAAATCTCTTCCGAAATCTCCTCGCAAAGATCCACCCCATTATCATCTCCGTCATCGCCATGGCGTTCTTCGCGCAACCGAATCCCATCCCCACCACCATCTTCATCAGAGATCTATGGGAACGACGACAATGTCGAGGTTTTCAACCTGAGGGATCCGAACATAGATTTTCGTCATTTGTACTGGACAGTGAGAGCAAGGATGATGGGCTATACAGAGAGGAGGTTCTCCTTTTGGGAACCAGTAGAGAATAAGAGGCCGGGCTTCATGACGATACCAGATATGCCATTTCTTCTCACACTCTACTTCGTGGGCATAACAAACAACAATGTTCCCTCAAAGATCTTGAGGGAAATCTTGCTAACACCCCATTAGATAACTCACCCTTACAACAATCTCACCATGCAGCTGATAGGAGAGATGCCCAAGCCAACCCACTTACCGCAGCTGGAAGACCTTCAACGAGTGCCAACGGCTGTGGGGAAAGTCTTAAAATGGATGATCATGAAGCTGGACGAGGAGAACTCGACTGTGTGGTATCCTTTGGACTTGGATCAAATCAACGATCCAAGGATGAGCATGCCACCTTTTAGGGACAATTACTCGCTGAGTTGAGGAATATTCGACATGATGATAGCGGGAAGCTTAAACGTCCTAAAAATCTTAGATACCTCTCAGAAATTCATGCAGATAACCCCACGCATAGGGTGGGAATGGGAGAAGAACAAGATGGATAGAGGAATGGAGAGAGAAGTGAATGAGGAAAACAATTGGAAAACCATTTTGCTAAGTATACTACGAAAACCGTTTAACTTATCGATATATCGAAAGGGACAATCCTAAGGGACAAACGAAGGGATAATATCGATAAGTTAAGGTTTTGTAAAGGTGCTGATGACCAGAGAGTTAGATTCGGGAGAAAAATTTAACCTCCACTATCTTAAGATATTTCATTAAAAACAACTAAACCACAAGGTTCATTTAACAACCTAATACAAATTTATCTATATTAGCGGTGTTGTCCGAATGCAATGATTTTGTTATTTTGCTATTTAAGCATGCAACCCGGTTTTCATTTACATGTAATTGTCCATTTTGTTATCTAATGATCACTTTGAGTTAGATAGATTATATAATCCAATGGCTCATGTCAAACTCCTCCACATACATTCGCTGAGGTATGGTGATTTAAAAGAATGTACATAATATAATGAGAAGAAGAAAGGAAAGAAAAATTAATTGATATCAAGAAGTTGAGAACAAAGAACCATGCCTTACTTACTGTAGATACATGGGTACGTAGACCCTTTGCACGTAACCGCGGGGTGGGTTGGATGCGGACGCTTAACAGAGTCGCCACCAATTATTTTTAATATTTTGGAAAACAATTGGAAAACCTTTCATATTAGAGCTAGTATAACATGATAATTATAGTTAAAACCACTTGTTTGCCAATTTTACCGAAAGGGACAACCGTAGGGACCTTGGCAAAACAAA
This sequence comes from Pharnaceum exiguum, assembly GCA_900322385.1. NCBI lineage: Eukaryota > Viridiplantae > Streptophyta > Magnoliopsida > Caryophyllales > Molluginaceae > Pharnaceum > Pharnaceum exiguum. Next base: position 65,243 of record ONZK01002640.1, on the reverse strand, counting down.
GTTTTGTGAAAAGTTTGAAACCAGAAAGTGTTAGGTTTGGGGTGAGGTTTTACCTCTACTAATTCAAAACAATCGTTTTATGCGCGTTTAAACCACTCAAGTTGATTGAATAACCTAATGCAAAATTTATCTATTTTTAGGTGATGTCTTTATAGACATGAAAATTTTGTTTATTTGGCCAAGTTTGAACATGCAACCCAAATTCGTCTTTTAACACATGAAAGGTTCAATTATATGTTAAAAGTGACCAGTTTGTACCTAGATTGATTACATTTACAATAAAGGTGGTTATTGATAAAACTGAAATTTAAATGGTAGTATTTGAGGGGGAAGAGAGGAGATAGCTAGGTTTGCCTTTAGTACCTGCTTGGAGGTACATTTAAGACCCTTACCGTGATCTAAAAGCTTGCAAAGCTTGAGAAACGGGACTTGATCGCCTTGGCCCGCTTAAAGCTCTTGAAACACACGTTATATGCTTAAATGGAGTGTAAGATCGATGGCTTGATTATGTGGGTCTTCTTATGTGTTTGTGTAGAGTTTAGATGATTTTGGACTATAGAAAAGTTTTATATGATTTAGAGTAAATTATGCCATAGGGGAAGAGAGCATTTATATAAAAAAAAGGTAGTGTACACAGTTCGGTACACCATCATAAAAGGTAGGGTAGTACTGTAGTACCTCCCTTTTTTTTGTTCTTTTTTTTTTAGGGCAAACGTCACCTCTTATCTTTAAAACCTTCTAAAAGAAAATTTCCCTTCTAAGATGTGAGAGCTTGTGAATAGAAATCCCTTAGCTACAGTAACTCCTTATCTACAGTAGCAAAAAAAAAACTGATACGTGCGAATAGAGCGTGAGAGACCACCGTGGAAAGCAGCACCCTGAAATCCCTCTCCTCCACTCCATTTCATCAAATTTCCTTCCTCTACATCAGTCATGACCCCTCTCTCTCTCTCTTTTCCTCCATTCATTCACTAGGTTTGTTTTGTCCTCCCTCTTCTCTCTTCAATCATCAACTTCCCTCACCATCTTTAATCAGCAAATCCGTCAAGGTATGCCTTCATTTTCCCAGCCATCCTTTTTATTCTCATCGAATACGGTTCATTTTTTGTTCTCTTTTATGCTAATATTTTTTCTTATTCTTACTTTTCGAGTTTAATTATTTTGATTTTTTGATCCATGATTTCGTTATTTATTTATGCTTTATGTTTGGGTTTCAGTTTCATTCGTTTTTCAGGTATTTATTCATGAATTAATTGATGTTGGTTATGTTTGAATTGAATTAATCTAATCTAAAGAAAATTCCGTGTTTTTTTCTCTTTTCTTGTAGTCTATATTATATGCAAGAAGCAAATAAACTGAAAAGAAAAAGAAAACCTTTGAGTTTACAGTTTTATATCATCTGGGTTAGTTGCACTTTAGTCTTGGGGTGTGATTACTATTTTACTGTACTGTAAAGATAGTATCTTTTGTACTATTTTGCTGTGTTTTACAAATGTGTGATTTTTTTTGGATCGAGTGTAGCTTACTAGCTTTATGGAGAGTTGTTACACATGTTACAGAATAGTATGAGAAAGTAGATCGAATCGCTTCCTATGGAAGTTGAGGTCACCCCGTGCTTAGTTTTATACTCAAAAGGTTTGCCCTTATAACTCTTTTTTTCTTATTCAGATTTGATTAACATTCTTTAAACTGGAATTTTGGTTATATACTAATTGAGTTGAGTTTTATGCAATAAGGGGAGCTTTTGGGTGCTGGATGGAGTTCAGCTATAGTTCTTTGAGGCCGAAAGTTTGAAGGGCCTTTCTTTCTTCACTGGTAACTAGCTCTCTCTCGCTATTTCTCTTTCTCTCTATCTTTCTTTGTCACATGCATTTTGTTAGAATCTTGGTGATGATCGTGGTTAGAGTAGTAAGACGTTATTTACTCTCGTGTCTGTTCATTGTATGCTTTGTTGATTGTTTGTTGCCCAAATTTTCCTATTTAAATTTTGGCCCCCAACTGAAAATATTGTACTTCACTGTCTCTTTCCCTGACATTTTCATTATCTGTTGTTTCCATTGTGTGTTCTGAACTTTGCAGCTGATTCGGTTTGGCACAATCGAGGGTGTTCTCTGGACCCTAGATTTGTCTGACAATAATGGTTGTAATAATCAGTTCCAATTGTAGGTGTTCTCAGTATTGTTTCTACTTTGCTGGTTCTTGAAACTGAAATATCTTATGTGATGTGATTCTAATATATGTTTTGATTTGTTTGATTTTATATTAATTCTTAAGGATGTGTTTACCGGGTGTTCCATCGGTTATAATGTCATTTATTGAACATCGTTGGTTGAAATGTGATTAACTCTGACTCTTGTTGTACATTGAGCTTTGTGTTTTGGGCTTTCACTAATGGCCAGGAAGAATTTAGTGTTCTGCTTGCATGTGTTGTTGACATTCGGCAGCTTCGGTTTCAGTTTTGTACTATAGAGGCGGTAACCTGTTACGAATTTACACTGTGTGTTTCGGTTGGGTTGCACTTTGACTACTTTCTTTAGCCTTATATGTTACAGAGCTTGATTTATGTGCGTTGTTAAGTACCAAGGTCAGGCTTCTCCAACTAGGTAATTGAAATTGTTCTTTCTCATTGTTGAATGAAGTAGCGTTTATAAATGGCTCTCTGGGTATAGGTCATTTGGTTATTTGGATGAACTCTCCTCACAGTGCTCTGTATAGTTATAACCGTGCTTTGTGCAGTGAGC
>ONZK01002640.1:39014-50742 GCA_900322385.1 Pharnaceum exiguum | reverse complement strand
TTATAACAGACAGTCCAAACTCACTATGCTCTATTTAGTCCTAATTTATAAAGTCCATATATAAATGTAGAAAAGGGAAATAAGAAAAAAACACACATTAATATGCCAAAACTTGCAAATTTTTCGACCTACAAATAAGTGAGCACGTTTAAAGAGATAAACCTCGATCAACAATAAAATTTAAATTTTCTTCATCAAGTTATTTTTGATCTAACAGAAAAATCTTGGTTGAAACATCTTTAAATCAAACCATCCATGCATCATTCAGATTGGGTAGGAAAATTAAAGAGTGCATTCTTTAATGTCACCAAATTAAAGAGTTACAATAATCAGACTTCCTCTACATAATATCTATTACCATCTGCACATCAGATTTTCCTATAAACTTCTTCATATATCTATGAGTGTTTTGAAATCAGATAATGAAGCAACAATATTACCATACCCACAAACTTTCTCTTTAACTATTCTAAATGACTTAACAGGGCCTTAGTTAACTTTAGAATTGGTTGTTGTTTATGTAAAATCGTTAGTTCTCTACATCTCTTCAAAATAAATTTTGATTCTATACAAACGAGTGTATGATTGTACTCCTCAAAAAATCTTAATACGATATATTTACCTTGTTTTAAGGTGAAAACAATCATTGTCATATCCACACCTAGATTCTGGATTAACTCTAGTTTGCTTCTCTTCACTTATTTCCACATATATCTTCACCTTCCTTAGACATTTTTGGTAGGTCTATATCATTTTTTTGGTAAGAAGGGGGGCAGAATGCCCACAATTTATTTCAATACGAACTAAGTAAGAACTAGCCTAGGCTGCACTTTGCCAAGGGCATCATCAACTAGAGCATTCATAAGAAAGGGAGGGGGCTATCATAGGTTTGAATTGGGGTGTTGCTAAGGATGCTGGACTTCGCAAGACTATCAGCAACAATGTTGGCTTCCCTAAAGACATGAGAGCAGCGGGCTGACCATCCTGGAACTTGGAGCAATTCACGGCATTGTTGAATGATGAAGAAGTAAGGGCTCGTTGTTGGAGTGTCCCCATTGATAAGTAGCACTGCAATTTCGGAATCCAATTCTAGGATGAGCTTTGTGATCTTCATTTGGTATGTTAGGCGTAGACCCTTAAGTGATGAAAGTAGTTCCGCCTTCAAAGCACCTCACCATCCAAATTTAATTGTGAACGCTCGTAGGAACGCAACAATGTGTTTACACGTTATGCCACCATGTTTTGTCGTTCTATTGAATAACATAGGGTTGAACCCACACTATTTAGCATAATTCTCGTGAAACTCCATACCTTTTTCAAGTGTATCAAAAATCATACCAACTAATTGCCAACAAATCAATTTATTCATTGAAGTAAACTAGATTTATTTTCATTGCGATTGCACCCCTTTTACAATGCCATTATGCCCCTTTTTCATTGCACCAGAATGTAGTTTTTTCAATTATGCAACAAGTCATAAATATATAATGTTGTTCACAAACAAAGCATGCCAAGCTGATAAGACAAAACAAAAAGAAAGTTTCATGGCATGCTCTGAAATAATTTACTAAATGTTTTTCACTGACCACATGCAAATTTTTCATTGCCGACAAATAAAATTTTCATTACTATATACTATATTTTCATCACATAGTATTTATAGCATCTTTTCATTGATCATAATAAATTTTTCATTGCCTTTCTTCCAAGAAACAAATATAAATAATTATTTTTTATTGCGTGTTTTCTAAACTGATTTTTTCATTACCCTTAACCAATTTTTTATTACCATAATTAAAATGATTTTTCATTTCCCAACAATATATTTTGCATTAACCCTCAACCAAATTTTCATTGACTATGAACCCAGTTTTCGTTGAACATAAAGTAATTTTCATTTACCACACCATCAACCAAGTTTTCATTGCCCAGAGACCCTAGTAATACATATCTAGAAACATGTAATTAATAACAAGTAGAAACATTGGCCACCAATCATCAAGTCATCAACCATGAACGCATGTCAACCTTTGCCTATGTTCAATACTTTTAATTGCCAAAAGTGATGTTTCATTAGATAGTTCCGTACAATATAAGTTGTACTAGTAATGACATAAAAATATTTGTTATTTTTTTTTTTTTTTTGAAATTGTAAACATCAAATTAAAGTAAATGGATGATTAATGTTAATCCAAACTAAAACTAATTTCTATACCTTCTTCCTCTTAATAATAAAATACTTATTGGAATCAGTCATACAAATATTAAAATGGCAGATTATAAAAAAAATTGAAACTATGGTTGAGCATGGGCTTAAATAAATAATATAAAATTACTGGACTAAACTAAAGATGGATTTTTTGTTTTTTAAAAATAAAATCTTAATGTGATAGTTCAACGAATAACATTAAGTTGAAATAGATAACGTTTTTACCATTATACATTCTAAACAAATGAATTAAACTAAAGAAAAATAAACTTTATCAATACAAGGCTACAAGCTTAATAGAACTACGAACTTGAATGAAATAGGCCTTCTCAGAAGTGCATTTAGTCAATCTTTTTTCTAAATTTTTTATAACAATAGAATAACTATTCAGCCGTTCTAACTTCTAACAAAACTAATGAGTTGTACCCATGATGATTATTTTTACAAGGAAGATGTTTAAATGAGAGTTTGTACTTTATTGATGCTATATTTGTATTATTCTATGATATATAGTTTCTCACAATTTAAGTAGAGAATTAATGTTTTAATAAAAATTACAATCATTTAATTTTATTAGCAGAGTCTTGAGTTAACTCAAGGCATAACTCAATTCCTTTGTAGTAAATTAGTAATGCTATTCTGATCAATTTTTTTTTTTTTGTAATGCTATCAAATTTAAAAAAAAATACAATACTGATTTAGTTCACTTGATATAATAATAATTAGTAAAAGAATGTTGATTTCCAGAGCTAGACAACAGAACACAAGCACACCACAGCACAGCACAAAACAGCAATGCAGCAGCAAAAGCAAAAAGTGTACCCACCGCACCCGGCCACCCGTATCCTCCTGTTAGCAATTATGTTTTCTTTGTCTTGAGACTTCAGCCTTCCCTTCCTTGGGAAAAAGGAGAGAGAGAGAAAGACTGAACTACTCTATTATCCTACTGTACTAGCCTAGCCTAGTGAGTAGCAGCAGTAGTCTTTTTCCCATTAGTATAGTAGTTAAGTTCAGTCCTCCCATTTTCTTCTTCTTGTTCTTTTTTTCTTTGCTTAATATTAATAATAATTTGTCCATTTCCTTTCAACGAACGAACCCACTAAACTCACTCACTCACTTACTCCCTTTCTTTCACCCTCACCAACTCCATTCTCTCTCCTCCACTTCCACTTATCTGCTCTCCCACGTTAGATCTGAGCTTAGCCATTATGCTTTTCCATTAAATCATCATTGAGGGAAACATTAAAATTAATTACTAACACTCTGCTCCCGTGGTATGCCTCCTCCTCCTCCTCATTGTTATTTCTCCTTTTATTTATTCTTCGAGCTTTTAAATTTGAGTTGGTTTTATTTATGAGCTGGCTATCATATAATGGAAATGCAATGTTGCTTTTATTAGCTGGATTTGAGTTTTATTTTTAAATTGGAGAAAACTGCTTTTATTAGCTAGCAATAGCATGCTTTGGTTTTACCTTGTGCATTTTCTTTCTTTCTTTCTTTTTATTTTTCTCCCAAAAGTATGATTAATAAGAACATTTTGTTTCTTTTTTATTTGGTATCCTCGTTGGTGTGTTTAGATGGAAAATGGATCAACCGGGCACCGTTTCAGGAGAGTACCACGGCAGTCGTCGGCGGCTGTAGACACTAAGCTAGATCCACTGGTAATACAGTTAGTTACTTGTATGCTCTTGTGATTTTGAAAGAGGGCTAGTAATGAATTAATGATAATGTGTATGAATTGGTGTTTTTGTTTGCAGCTTGACGAGAACTTGGAACAGTGGCCGCACCTGAATGAACTGGTGCAATGCTATAGAGCTGATTGGGTTAAAGATGAATTTAAGTATGGACAGTATGAGAGCGTTGGCCCGGCCGTTTTTCAGAATCAGATTTATGAAGGCCCTGACACGGATATCGAAACAGGTGAGGTTATTTTCAGTCAGCTACGGTTTCATTATGTCAGAAATTTCCTTTTTTGGTTGCTTTACTTTGTAGTTTGGATATTGGTAGCAATAGAATGTGTAATCTGACTATTTGTACTTTTGCATGTCGGCAGAGATGCGCCTTGCCGATGCTAGGCAAACTAAAAATGAAGAACCGGCAGAGGAAGAGTTACCTAGCACATCAGGAAGGCCTTTCGGAAAGGTTTTGTTTCCTCTGTGACCACTGAAACATATTTCAAATTATCTCCAAGCTGATTTAGTCTTCCCTATGCGTTCCGTGGGTGGCTATTGAAGGCCTCTAATTTTCCTATTACTTCTGCAGCATCTCGGTTTATCACCACTGTCTGCATATGAACCCGCGTTTGATTGGGAGAGTGAGAGGTCTTTGGTATTTGGACAACGAATGCCAGAAACCCATGTGCAGCACGGAAGGTTTATATTGAATCTTGTCATTTGTATTATTTTGATTGATTTATGGCCCTCCTGGTCAGCAATTATTTGCCGCTTTTGGGTTGGCTGATCTGTCTTTGTTGTTTGAACCGCAGTGGATTGAAAATCTCCGTCAAAGTTCTCTCATTAGCATTTCAAGCTGGAATTATTGGTGAGTGTCGACTTTATCATGGGTGACAATAATTTGAATAACTGATTTACTGGGGTACTAGCGTACTCTGTTTGCTACCTCAGAAGCATTTTACCTGGCATCCATGTCTATCTTTGAACTTCTTTTTCATGCATCATCCAGATGTTGTAGCTTCCAAGCTATGCACTGTTTGGATGCTGTATGCTGATATCTTTTACAGTCCATTAAGGACTAAACAGATTAAGCCAAAACAAAATATGTAAGTGCACTTGTTGGTGAAAGTTGTATCCTAATGAGTTCATAGTTATACAATTAAGTTTTTATTTCCTTTAATCGTCTCTAGGGAAATGCACTTAATGACATTGACATCCCTCTAGCAACAGAAACATTTTCTATTGTCTGTGTTATTTAATTGAAGACGCCATAGAGACTTTCTCTTGAAAGTTCAAGATGGTAGCATGAGTGGATCTTGAAAGCATCTTCAAACTTGATGAACCAGTAACTGTACTCTACTGCAATCTATTAGAGGAGTGTGGCTACTCGAAAAGTCAAAAGAAGTATTTAGATCTGTGCGGTTCTTCTGTCAGTGATTCCTTATCAGTCATAAAGAGGGACGACATATATCATGTTTGGCTGTTTGTTCTGGAGTGTGGAGTGACTCAAATGTGCAAATCGATATTTCTATTAGTGGTGACTGGTGAATATTGTTGCGATGCTAATTGCTGAAGAATTGAAGCATTCTGGAAGGTCTTATAGGCAAAATAAAAGGCGTGGAGACCGTAAGTTTATGCATCAGGTTGGAGTACCAAACTGCCAGTGACCCTATTTTCAAGTTGAATCAGCCACTGAGCCTTTAGAAGTGGTTCTGAAGCATTGCTCGTTTTTCTTTTGTCTTATCGTTTCTTTTTACAACCAAAATGAAAGAGCAAAACTGGGTGGCTATGTTGTCTGAGAATATCAGGTCAACTTTTCCTCAAAAGACAAAATGCATTGTTTGGGGGAAAGAGACAGTAACCTTGTTCCAGGGAGGAACCTGATGAAAATGTAGAAGAATATGCATGTAGAGACTGGAGATACCACCTCATGCTTTAAGAGTTTAGCCAATGTTTCGAGTGTCTGAGGTTGTGCTGTAGGTTACCTAGACTTGAGTACAAATAGCGATGTGGGTACATACCCATGTGCCCGACTCAGTCACGTTTAGGATGTTTTAGCCTGAAAATGAAGTGTCCGGTCCCCAAATCCATGCCCAAGTGTCTAGTATGGGGTACCTAGGGAAAACCAAAGAGTCTGGGTAACAAACAAAGACAAGATATTGGAATTGTTTAATCTGGTTCCATGATCAGTTAAACCTCACAAAGCAAATGTCTGTGTCATTAAGTGTAGGGTTTATCTAATTTCATAGTAGATGTGTTCCCTCTTCAACAATGCCGACTGACTCATGAGCCCTATTTCCTTACATTTATTTTTATCAATTTGAGATAGCTGTTTTATTGTGCTTCATGCAAATATACTCACTTGTTTTGGCGAGATGAAGCTTCTGAGAACCTTTCGGTTATCTGTTCCATGTTTTTCAGACATTAATTAGGATATCACGAAGTTCCTTTTTAATGATGCATCATGTCACCTTCTTGAACTTCCGTGAATAGGACATCTAGGAGTACAGTTGGTCTTTAAGCTTGAAGCCTTGAACCACTGGTCTGGGCCATAGATGATCTCCATCTGCAAGACCTTCCTTTTATATTCACAAATTGCATCTGTTATTGTTACTACTTGCATTTTTCGGTCACTCAACTGTATAGCATTCCTGTCAATCTGGTGAATGTAAAGGGGTTGACTGATATTATTTGTTTTTCCTCCTTGAAGTATCTCCCTTCACCAATCTTAGAAGGTTGAAAGCATCAATTGCACATTTAGAATCAACATGTACACAATGAATGTGCCAAGTGGTGTAAGAGCAGGAAAGAACTTGAATCCTATTATCTGTACTGAAAGTTAGTCTCCTAAAGATACTATGAGCAATTCTGGTGGAGCGCTAGTGGTGTGCGGTCATAAATAAATGAAGAGAGTGATCCTATTCTACAACTTAATAGCATCCATTTCATGAACTGCATAACTTGTTTTGCTTCTTAATACAGGATTCCTTTAATGGTCTTGGAATTAAGGTCCAACTTCATCTCTTTTTGCTGGGTTCATTTTTGTGTGTATTGTGTTTTATTATCGTATTGACAGTTTTCTATTTCGTGAACCTTTAAGCCAATTGTACAGTAATCTTTTGACCTGAGTATATATTTTATGGTTTTATGTTAATTTTGCATATCGGTTCCGTTTTATTTCTGTCTCTGCAATGACATGTGATTCTTTTTCTGTGTAGAACCTTTCCATGGAACAATATGCTTGTATAACCGCGAAAGAAGAGATAAGTTGTCTGAGGACTTCGTCTTTCGAGTGATGCCAACAGAAATTGAAGGCGTAAGCTCTAACAAAGTTCACTTTTTGATAAAAAAATTAGATTCTGACTCGAACTCCGAGTTCTTCCCCTTCCTCCATCTGTCAATTTTGGTATTGATTATTCTTTGATGTGTGTCTTTTCGAAAAGCTTATGTGTATTGGTCTTCCTTCATGTTCTGCGTCCAGGCTGGGAGTACATCTGAAACTCGAGCTATATTTTATCTTGATGCTCCCTCAGCATCAGTTTGTCTCCTGATCCAGTTGGAGAAGGCTGTCACTGAAGAAGGTGGCGTTTCTTCCTCTGTCTATTCACGGAAAGAACCAGTATGCATCCTACATCTTCTGAATTTTCACTTCTTGTCTGATGGAGGCATCTGCTGTGGGGTTACTTATTTTCTATACTTAAGATAACTCATCTAAAGATGACCAATGTGGAGGGCTATAGCATATGGTGGCATGGGCAAGGCCAGTGCTATGTTACACATACTTTAGATTTGGAAGAGTCCTACATTCTATGGGAGAATTTGACATACGTGTTCCAACTTCTGTAAATAAAATGTCGAATATCATAGGAAAGGCAAATTTTTTTTTTTTGTTCAGACATTGATTTACTTAAACATCCATTGTATACCCAGAAGAAAAAGCGCGGAACCAATTAAAGGACAACAAAAGAAATGCAATGGAGCGAAGAATTTATGCATTCTTTCATATATTTGAGCTGTATTAATCACTCAGCCAGATTTCCCTATTTGTAATCCATGATAGCATGTTTGGAGAAGCATAAACATAACTCCTGGAAATATTTTGTGGACCATCTTAAAGTACCTAAATTATTTGCTACCAGACGCATGACTTGGCATTCTACTTTTCCCTCCATTCTCTATGAATTGGTCTTTGGATTATATCATTCTTTCAGTAACTGTTCCTTGTAACTCTGCAGGCCCAGCTGAGTGAGAGGGAAAAGCAGAAACTGCAGGTCTGGTCCCGAGTTATGCCCTACAGAGAATCATTTGCTTGGGCGATGGTGCCACTATTTGACAATAACATTGGTGGAACATCGGGTGGATCTGCGTCTCCAAGTAGTCCTCTTACACAGAGTGTGTCCGGTTCAAGTTTCCACGAGGGTGTGTCTGAGTCTGCTACAAAGATCACTTTAGATGGGAAACTGGGCTATTCAAACGGAAGTTCTGTTGTAGTGGAGATATCAAATTTGAATAAAGTCAAGGAGAGTTACACAGAAGATTCATTGCTGGTATGTCTGGTTTCCTTTATATATTTGTCAGTCTGTCCGTAAAGTTACAATTATTATTGATTTTTTTTTAATTGTAGTCAGTCTATCGTTAAAGTTTCTGTTTCATATATTATTCAACTTCAGCTGTGGGTGGGTCTGAGTCTCTAGATTGTTCACGACACACAGATTAAAATGGTTCAAACATGGATCAGAAACGTAACTAAATAGTTTTGTATGCTCTGTTCGGTTTTGATATAACAAAATATTCATATTGGCTTTTTGGTATTTTTTTATATGGCCTTCGGTTTTTGTGAAACTATTGCTACTTAATGTAACGAATTTGTATTCCATAAGTATGGTAATAGGTTACAACGCCATCAAGTTTTTGCTATACAACTACTACAATACCAGTAAATAGATTGTAAACTTGGTGATTTGTTGTCTTTCCCTTTTGGTTGAGGTGATATCTAAATGTATAATTCTGCGTCAGAGGCTCAGAACCCTCAACCGCAGTGGTCTTTGATAAAACAAGCCAATTGTGCTATGAGATTCTCATGGTGTGTCGTAAGAAGTGGATGGGAATCATACGTCTATGGATTGCCTTGAAAATTTTTGGGATGTAATTAGAGGATTCTTTCTATAGAGTGGCTTGAAAGAAATGTTGGGGCGACACTGTTCAGTCACTGGAAGTTTGTACACTGCTACTTTTCGTGTAATAACTCCAGTTGTACATGTGTAGAGTAAACAAGACAAATTGTGGAACGACTAACGAGATTCTCATAGCATGTGATAAAGGTGGATTATGACAATATCATACTATTATCGATTTCCTTGAATTGGTTTTCTCTGGGAGTAGTGAAAGAATTCTTTTCTATAGAGTGACTTGAAGGAAATGGCGGGGCCACTCTTTACAGCCTACTGGAAATTTGTACGATTAAGCTCTCTCTGTGTACACTTCCACTTTGTGAGTAATAAACTCCATTGTTGGCTATAATTGGATGCTGTGTTCATCCTTTGTCATAAACTTTGCTGTGACTAATTAACCTATAGAATTATACAAAGCCATTTGCAGCCTACTGGAGCCCTTTATTTCTCTGTCCAAGCCAAAATGTTGAGTAATGGCAACATGATCACCATGATCGTGGTAGTCCTGCCATTGTGTTGAAAACCCATTATATAGGCTGTTAATAAGTCTAAACAAAGGAAAGAAATCCATATTACAGATCTCAACTAACAAGGAAAGCGATTTCATGACCGCTACAATCAAGGATTCTAATCAATGATTCTATTGAACACAAACATCTACCTGTAAAGGTAACATAATAAAAAACTACTGAGGAATAAACATTTAGGTTGCCATAGGTGCTTTACTTACATGATATTGTGTTCCCCCCAAAAGCATACATATCACTCTTCGTCATACAAAACTGGTTGTTTCACCCGAAAGAGGGAGTAGAAAGATGGAATCTTGTGGGAGCAGGATGTCATATCTGGCCATGCAGAGGTGGATGAATGAGTATACCTGTGAGAGGTGGTGGGATGGATCTTGAGGAAACATTATTGTTTAGTTATTTTTAATTGATGGATGAACTCTTCATTTGCAACAAAATCGGCAGAACTCTGAGAGACCAATATATATTGGTCGATAATATGGAAATAAATTTAGTGAAACAAGTTGTCCATTACCAATGAAGTTGAAAGAATTATTCCCATCTTTCAGCTTTAGGTGAATTTGAACTAAATCAAAATGGCTAAAGAAAACTTTCCATTACTTCTTGCGGGAAGACAACACTTAAAGGCTACAATGCATTTAGGGTCAATCTCGGCACAACCTCTATGCTTTTTAAGACTGGGGAAAGGTTGTGTACTTCCTGACCCCCTATCATGTCCATGCAATGGGGATTACACTGGATTGATATTGTTGTTGTAATCACGCAAAACTGTTCTAAAAAAAAAAAAGAAAAATCAAGCAACCAAAACATTGCCCTCATGATTGCTTCTTTTGTTTTTATATTAGTTGAGAGTGGTCCATGCTATATTTCATTGTTCGATATTCTATATCAACAAACTTTCTGTCGTCTTCTATCAAAGTTCTATATTGATTGTTATGCTTGTTCTGAAATGTTGCTTTGTCTAGGATCCTAAAAGGAAAATTCACAAGCCTGTCAGAGGCATGTTGAGACTGGAGATTGAAAAGCTTCATGCTGGTCAGCTTGACCAAGAAAACATTTCTGAGAGTGGTAGTGTCACAAATGATTCATTAGACATGGGGGAGCGTATCCTAGATTCATCCTTGGCAAGAATATCCAGCAACGGATTTGATGGATCCCGGAGCAACAAGTCAATACAGCGCTTTGTTGATGGAAAAGAATCATCCCGAAATGGGGTAAAAGCCAATGAAAATCCAGATTGTCATGCAGATGAAGTAGGCAACTGCTGATTCAAACCACTTTTAGGAGCTTATATTTAAATTGGCTTTGTTATATGTTGTTCTTAATGCTTGTAAATGCTTCTTGCAGTTCCATGCTTTTGACTTCCGTGCAACTACGAGGAATGAGCCATTCTTGCACCTTTTTCATTGTCTTTATGTCTATCCCTTGTCGGTGAGCTTGAGTAGGAAGAGGAATCTGTTCATACGAATAGAACTTCGGAAGGATGATACAGATATTCGTAGATCACCTTTAGAGGTACATTACTGTACAGTTTTAATGAATAGTGTCTTGTTATTTCATTGACAACTTTAAGTTATATACTTGGTTGTAGGCAATCTACCCAAAGGTAGTTTTAATGAATAGTGCCTTGTTATTTCATTGACAACAATAAGTTATATACTTGGTTGTAGGCAATCTACCCAAAGGTACCTGGTGCTGCAGCTGAGAAATGGGCCCAGACACAAATTGCTGTTGGTGCAAGAGTGGCATGCTACCATGATGAAATTAAAGTCTCTCTGCCTCCTATGTGGACTCCGCAACATCATCTTTTGTTTACTTTCTTTCATGTTGACCTTCAAACCAGTGTAGAACCTCCGAAGCCGGTAAACCTCATACTATCCATGTGTCTGTGAATTTTCTGATTGATATGTTGCTTTTCTAAAAAGATTGGACATAGTTCTATTTTTTGCTGGCTAAATGGAGAACTCTTCTCTATTCTATTGTAGGTTGTGATTGGCTATGCTGCCTTTCCGCTTTCTACATATGCGCAGTGAGTTCTTGCTTTCTTTTCGTGTTATTCTTTAGTCGCGCCTTCCCCAGCCATCCTTTTCCCTAAACTTTGGTTTTTGTGTTTTTTTTTTTTTTTTTGGGGGGGGGGGGGGGGGGGGG
>ONZK01002640.1:16483-33485 GCA_900322385.1 Pharnaceum exiguum | reverse complement strand
AAATAGGAAATAAAAGTAAGGAATCGTGGTCTTAAAACTATCATGTTGAAAATTTTAAGGTGAAATGTTCTTCAAACCTTATATCTTTAATATAAAAAATACGTTGTTTGTAAATATTCTTTCCCGTCTGTTTCTTTATTTTCTAAAGTTTGTCGTTTCCCGTCCCCCCGGACCCGTAGACCCGGATTCGGGCCTGTTTCTGTTCAACTTAGGAAGCATAGGACCACAGTTGCATTTCAAAGCAGTGTTTATGTTAGAAAATCTCAAAGATTTTTTTTTTGTTGTGTGGCCTTTGTTTTCTCTGGGGTGGGGGGAATTGGGGAGGGAACTTTGGTTTGAAGTTATTTAGGTCATCAACCATGCTAGTCATTTAACTCTTGACCTTTTTTGGTATTTTCAATCAGGTGGCTGCCTTCAGGGCTATGGTCAACATCTTAACCCGGTAAGGTCTTTTGTCGTTTTGATTAGTACCTATAAAGGCTATAATACATTATAAGTGATGTGTATGTTCGTATGTTGCTTCTCAGCACGTGTCCTTCAATTTCTTTAGCAATGTCTTCATAGAGAGTGAAAATGATGAAGCATAAGGTGGTCTTGGCAGTTGGTGCGTGAACTTTGTTTTAAATAGGTTTATTTTAAAAGTGATTCAACATGAGAAAGAGAGATTAGTGGCTTTGGATTATCAGTCTTTATGAGAAGTCTTTCACATATAATGCAAATATTAAACTTATGTTGATTGACCTCAAATTCTTTTGTTGATTGATTAGGGATTTAAACTACACTCATACAAATATTATGTAATGAAATTAAAATATACAGAAGTCCCAAGTTGAGTCTCCTCAGGCCACTAGAGGTTTTCCCGGTAGGTCGTTAACTGGAGGGTCCATGAGATTAGTCAGGGGTCCACTAAAGATTGCTAGATTGATTTTTTTCCTATTATGATTGCTTTAATTGCAATAGCTAAAGACTATGTGCTAAGCTTTGATGGTACAAACTTTACCTATAAAGTGTGGAATCTTTTTCGAAATCTTCGAGTCTATCACAGAAAATTCAACAAATTGGCAAGTTACGTGTGAATTTAGTGGTATGTACTTTGTGTGCGTGAGTGCGGACTGTGGAAAAACCCACTAAGGGACAATTATGGGTCCATGGGTATGAATAATATTGATAAATTGCAAGATCGGAGTAGTTAATTGGCAAATCAGTTATATTAGACTGATTTATCATGATGCCAATAAACCATACTATTTGCCCTTATGGATTATCTTTTGTTCCTCTTGGTAACTCAAATAGCCTCTTTCTTATATTAAGTTTGTTATCTTGCACTCTATTCTCTTCTTGAGACCAATGTTCATAAATGCGCTTTTGTCAATTGAAGTTATCAATTTAAGGGCGGAATAATTTGGATATTGTTTATTAATTGTTATGTTTGCCTATCACCGAGTTTAACAAGAGAATAAAAAGTTGCTCAATTCATCCTGATTCACTGAAATAACAGCAAAATGACTAATGTTTAGCGTAAAGACATGAGCTTTTCTGTAGTGTAGTTTGTACATTTTTGGGAAGATGTACTTCGTACTATTAAGTCATTGGCTATCCCATTGTTCAGTGTGCAGCAAGAGTCTGTAGATGATTCAGAGAGAAACCGGTTTCTTGTTGGCTATGTTGATTGTGCTTTTGATGATTTTGGTGGCCGTCAGTTGCCAGTCTATTCGGGTCTCTCTACAGTCTGGGGAAGTTTGGCTCGCAGTAAGGTATGCTTATAGCATCTTGTGAATTATTCTTTTCTTTTTGGGGCAAGAAATTGAATCTATGGAATGATCCTAACTTGTTGAACATTGTTATCTTAATCGCCCCCCTGTTCAATTGTCTCTGGTATTTCAACCAGTTGTAGCCTATGTAAATTACCGGAATTGTATGTTGAAGTTGGTGTAAAACTAATTTGATTGGTAATAATTTGGGGGGTTCATTACAATGCTATAGGTGTATGAGGGGGTGTATTCTTGGTAGTTTGTTGATGTTGTAAGTTTGTCTCTTGAATGTACTTTCACTTATACTTGGATACATGTGCCAGAGGAAAATTTTAAGAATCAAATCCTTCAGTAATGCATCATCTGCACATAAGAATAGGCAAGTTGCAGGCAGTTATTGTGTTGGTGAAGGACGCTCAACTCGATTTAGCATTCTTCATTTATTGGGATAAGCCCGTTTACAGTTGTCCCTCCCCCTCATCCTCGTTTCAGAAGACCTACATCAATCTTTTTCGGGACTCTTAAAGCGAATTTGTGGTGTAGTGGCTAGACGTAGCCACTTATTCTCCTCAAATTTTTTTGCTCTAAGTTGTGTACTAATACATAGTTATTCTTTACGTAGGCAAAAGGATATCGTGTGGGACCAGTATATGATGATGTTTTGGCGATGTCTTGGTTTTTCCTTGAGCTTATTGTGAAGTCAATGGCTTTGGAGCAGATTCGTCTTTTATATCACAGCCTACCTTCAGGTAGTTCTATTTCAGACAACTCGCTCACATTTCTGTATATTCTTTGTACTTTACTGATTATTATCTTCATTGTTTTCATAAGGTATTTTCTATTGGAAGTCAATACTTCAATGCAGTAATGCATGTGTCAATCTCGGAAACAACCTCTCTGTTTTTTTGAACAGGGGTAAGGTTGCGTACATCTTGACCCCCAAGTACCCCCATTGAATGGGGATTTACACTCGGTTGTTGTTGTATTTTCTATTCAGTAAGAGTATAAAGTTTTTGAAACAAAAAAATGTACCACAAAGATTTATGTCGCTGAATATCTGGGCATGTTAGTACAGATTAAGTTGGCTGTGTTTTTTAAGCTGTTTGAGCTTATATGTGAATATCATGTCCAGGACTTTGTCTGGAGGTAGAAGTTGTTAATGGTTACTTTTCTGGCGTGTTTGTAATTTTCTAATTTACCAAGGTCATTATCATTTGAGGAAATTGAAGAGAGGTTTTTTTTTGGATTTTTGAAGGGGAATACTTTATTATGTCAGAGCTTTGTGTTTCTCCCTTTTTCTGAGATTCGTGTATAGTTGGAGAGAAGCGTATTATTATGAAAGGGAAATGTCATTTAAGATGCTGTGGATAATTTCTTTTATGTATGGACGTATGTTACATTTTGGTTGAAGCAAATGTGTTTTTTTTTTTGTTTTGCGGATGAGTGATGCTACAATCAGGGGCTTACCAGCTTATTTGTGTGCAGTTTCTTACCAGGGTGTATACCTTTTTAGTTTTCATGCATCTTTTTTGGGGGGTAGGTTTGTGTGTTGTTGGTCCTTCACTGCTCGAAACTCAGAAATTTAGGATTTTCTTTAGCATCAGTCTAGAGAAGGATTAATTTATCTTTAAAAAGCCAAATGCAGTTTGTGGAGGGGGTCTATTCCTGCTTAATGGTATTATAAAGTTGTTGACTACTGCTCTTGTTTGATTATCTCTTTTATTTTCAATCTGATTTAATGTATCAAACTGAAGACATTGTGATATGAACTTGGTGTCTATGATTGAAGAGGAGTTCCTGGTCTTTCCCGGGAATTATTCGTCACCAACTTATCTATGAGATTGTGTTAATTTCCTGGGTGATGGCAGGCTTCTACCCTTCCATAAGGATATGTTGACTTCTATAGTTCTTGAAGATAATCTCTGTTTCCTTTTTCAGTATAAGTTGAGAATTGTAGCTAGTTCAGTAGACTATCCATTGTGCTCTTTGAGTGCGACATTTTTCTTCATTAATATGTTCTAATATCTATTATTCAAATAAATGTCCACTTACTCTACGTGGTGAATCTTGCTATTCAATTGATATACTTGCTTATTCTTTTGTTTATTGAAATACTTGAAGTTTTTTTTTTATTATTTTTGTAAATTTTGTTTATCTCAAATGTATCTTGCTATTATTTTATACCTTTTTTTATAATCAATGGTGGGATATGGCTAAAGTGTATGTTCTTTATGTGTAGGTGAAGATGTCCCACCAATGCAATTGAAAGAAGGTGTGTTCAGGTGCATTATGCAGCTATATGATTGCCTTATTACTGAAGTACACGAGCGGTGCAAGAAAGGATTGAGCTTGGCAAAACGTCTGAGTAGTAGTTTGGCGTTCTTCTGTTATGACCTATTATCTGTTATTGAGCCTCGCCAAGTTTTTGAATTGGTATGAATCTTTTCTTCGGCATTGCTTAAACGGTATATTTGTGCAATAAAATCGGATATTATGTTATGAATATTGTGCTTAGAGGTAAAGATGCATTTGTTTTTTCTTTTTATGGCCTTGACATGCAAATGAATGAACTAAAACTAGAAGTACTTAGGCATGTACCCTGTCATGTACTTTTGTGTATATACCATTAAATGTTTTGTTCAATTTATCAAGAAAAGCCTATTCCTGGATCCTCTTTAAGGATCAAGTTCTACCTTCCTATTCAAGTTGAGAATTAAATTATTGTGAATTCATACTATCCTAGACAAGCTGGGCTGCTTTTCCTTTGACCTCTCAAGATCAAGGCTTTCCAGAATCAAATAAATCAGAAATCTGTAGTTAAATTAATATATTATATTAAAAGAGCTCTCATCTCCACTGCTCACAAGGTTATCATGCATCACAATGCTTTCTTACAATCCAGCATTTGAATATTGCCCACTTAACTTGGCAGGATACAGTCACAATGTTTTTTGTCAATTCAACTAAGACATACCCCTCAATCCCTCGCCCTTCTGACCTCCTTGAACACAACTTTCTCTGCGAGATTTGATATGATAACAGAATTTTTCTTGAGCGTACAACTTAGCGTTCTCTTATTCTTTCCTGCAATAACCAAACTGTAAATGGTAATAATTTTTTTGTCTGATGTTATGATTTCCTGAATATAAGTTTGAATTTCGAAATGTAAGTGTCACATGTTTGGTATGTGGCTGTAGTTCTTGATGTAAAGAAAGTATCACATCGGATAGTTCACCAATTATTATGCGCTCACCTCTGCTGCATAGCTTGTAGAAAATTAACCGATGGTATCTAATAATACTTGGAAGGTCCCGTGCCTATAAAGCTGGAAGAATTATCTCCATCTTTCAACTTTAGGTGGTTATGGACTATAGCAAAATGGCTATGAAAACCTTCCAATACTTCTTATTTTTGGTGAAGTTGTTGGAAGTAAATATTTCAATGCAGCAATTGGTCAATCTCGGAAACAACCTCTCTGTTTTCTTAAATAGGGGTATGGTTGCGTACATCCTGACCCGAGTATCCCCATTGAATGCGGATTTACACTCGATTGTTGTTGTATCTAATAATACTTGGACCTTGTGAAGAATTATTTCAAATGATATGCCATGGAAGAGGACACAGGGGAGTTGGGGAGCCCTGCTGCCTCTTCTTTTTTAAAAGATACCTGCTGTTGCTGCTTTTGTGATTAATAGCCAGTTACTGCCATAGTCGAACCTTCTCTCTGAGCAACGATCCGTTTGCAGCTTACAAGGTTTCTGTATGCCTCTTTTTCGAGAAAAGCTTAGAGAACCTGTAGAAGAATAACAGAATGCATTTATTTGGAGCATGTAAAACAAATTGATGTACTGTGAGGTGCCCAGGATAAGGGGAAAACTTGGAACCCCTCCTTATCTTCTTCATGAAAGCTGACTTTTCCCCTGAAGAAGTGAATTTGTATGCCATCTCACTAATGTGATTCAGTAACTTGTTACTTTTGTGTGATGGCTACAGTTAATAATCTTCTTGCTACTCCACGCCTTCATCCTTGGAGTGATTATGTGTTGAGGTGATGAACCGATAGCTTTTTTACACCTATGCTAAAACTCATTGTACTCCCAATCTTTTCCAGGAAACATGATCCTTTGACGTTTGCTTATGGTTTTTATTATGCTCTTATAGTTATGCACTTTACTACACCCCTGTGTTTAGTGTATGTGTATACGTTTTACTGGCAACTCCGCAACTGTCCTGCTGGCCTTTTGTTGATGAGTAGTTCATCCAACTTCTTTCCTCTTTTCCCCTACAGGTATCTTTGTATCTGGATAAGTTTTCTGGGGTATGCCAATCTGTTCTTCACGAATGCAAGCTAACGTATTTACAGATCATATGTGATCATGATCTGTTTGTTGAAATGCCAGGACGAGACCCTTCAGATAGGTAATGAGCGTTGCTTTCTTCTGGATTTCTTAATCCCTTTCTTATAATGTAGGGAATATATTGTCTACTGTGGATGAAGTTGAAAAAATTATTACTATTTGGGTCAAATATCGACTTGATCAATATGGCCAATCAAGCTTCGTACTTCTTATTTATCGTGAAGTTGCAGAAGTCAAATAATTCATTGCAGAAATGCATCTGGAGTGGCTCACGGAAAACTATCTGGTTTTTCTAAGACAGAGGAAAGGCTGCGTACATCTTGAACCCCCAATGGATGGAGTGGGGTTAGACAAGTGTACTCTGAGGTCTAGGCTCTTAAGTCAGTCAACTTAAAGTTTTTGACTGTAATTCTTAGGAGAAATTATATATACTCGGTCTGCTCATGTACACTGTGCATGACATTCGTTGTAATACCAATGCTGTATCTGTCTGTCATTATTATTAAATATCATGTTGTAAGTCTTATGACTGTTACATGCTTCTTTAGTAGTTCTGCTGTCGTTTATGAGAAAGCTTGACCCAAAAGTAGGTTCGTTTACTTTGATAATGGTGTGCAGGAATTATCTTGCATCTGTGCTGATACAAGAACTTTTCCTCACTCTGGACCATGATGATCCATCACAGAAGCCGAAAGTAAGTTCACTGAGATATCTTGTGGTTGTTCTGAGGGTTAAAGTTCATGCAGCCTGATCTTATAGCTCCATATCATGTATGGCTTTGGTGAAGCTTAACATTCTCTTATGAGAAAATCTTAGAAAAGTACTGATGTTTGTTCCACCTCTGTACAAATTTTTATTTATTTAAACAAAGATAACAAAACTAGTCTTTTTAATATAATACTTTTGACAAAAAATTTAAGCGAGAAATTACTCCTATTTAGATTAATGACACTTGGATATATTTGGTATGAATGGCTAGGATTCATTGTCTTTATTTCTTGTTTTATTGTTGGATGAATGCTCTATCTCTCTTAGTCTCTTCCCCCATCCTCCACCCCCAAAACAACTTGTCCCTTCCCACATCCTCCGTGTCAACCCCCACCCCCAAAATCACTTTTTGTTTAACAGTTCAATAAAACACACACCACTCGCCACATGCACCCTCTTAAAATCATGAAGGCAAACTCAAAACTTGGTGTGTTGAAGAAGTCGCATGCTAATTCCTACTTTAAACTCAATCCCCACACCACAGTCCTGAATGCTGGTATTCCCTGACATTTTTTTTTATTCCATTCTCTGATCACTGAAAATAGCCTCACTTAAAAATTAGCAACCCTAGAAATCACGGTATTTAGAGAGACAAAAGTTAGTCTGGACAAATTCGAATGAGTCTATATCTTGAAAGGTAGGTAAACACAGGATATGGCTTCAATGGCTGTGAAAGTTTTTATATCTATGGTGGTTAATAGGGTGGCCGGAGGATAGAATGAGGTATAGTGAAAGCAAAAGAAGGGGCAAGGGGATAGAAGAGACGAGATGAAGTGAGGAGCCTTTCATGCACTTGGAGTATTATGGTCCCCAAAAAATTGAAGTAGTCAAAAGTATTGTGTTAAAAAGAAAATCGCCTACTTTGGTATCTTTGTTCCAATTAATTTATTTTTTGGGTACTTCCGTACAAAAGTGGAACAAATTTTGATACTTTTGTATAATTTTCTCTTTTATGTGCGTCATCATTTTGGGCTAACTTTGTTAATTGTTTGCTTGTAGGCTGCTAGAATCTTGGTTGTTCTCATGTGCAAGCATGAGTTTGATTCTCGATACCAGAAACCTGAAGATAAACTTTATATTGCTCAGCTGTATTTCCCTCTTATAAGCCAGGTATTTAGCAATCATCACCCGAACCCATCCTCATTTCGTTGGTACTGTATATTGCCAACAGAAATTTATCAGGAACGTCATTTTTGACACTAGATCAGTTCTGACTTATAATATGTTTGCTGGCATTTATGTCTAAAGTAGAACTCTTACCTACTTACTGTCTCTATGTAATGCTACCTGTTGCACTGATGGGATCTTGACATGTTTCATGCAGATACTTGATGAGATGCCTGTTTTCTACAACCTCAGTGCAGCTGAAAAGCGTGAAGTCTTGATCGTAGTTTTGCAAATCGTTCGCAACCTTGATGATGCATCATTAATCAAAGCCTGGCAACAAAGTATTGCGAGGACAAGATTGTTTTTCAAAGTTCTAGAGGAATGCCTTGTTCTTTTTGAGGTTTGAAGCTGAAGTTGGCATTTTACAGTCTAAATGTACCACTTGTTCTCTACTGATTTCTGAAATGTGTTGGGTGCCAGCAGTTACATTATTAATCTCAAGCCCTCTTCCCTGAAAATAACACAAAAAGAAATGTGAAACAGTGATCTGTGGACGCATGGAGAGAGAGAGCAAGGGAGAGGGAGGGGGGGACTGAGGGAGGGGGGAGAGAGAGAAGGGGGGGCAGAAGGGGGAGCGGAAGAGAGGGAGAGAGAGGTGGGGAGGGGGAGGGATACTCCTATGTTAAAATGAAGTAAGAGAGATTTTATGTCTAAAGATGATGGGCACTCTGTCGAAACAAATGCAATCTGTTCTACTGAAGGATATTTAACTTTGACCATCGATAGAGAGGTCATTGTTGGACAGATGACTTACATTCTGTCAGTTCATCCTTTGTTAACCATGCCTGAAAGCAAATGCAATCTCCAATGTAAAAGTATATTTAAATTGTTCCATAACAGTCCATTGGTGTGATTATACTTGTTGTCCTAATTGTATTGATGACAAACATACCTGTATCTATCACTGCAGATAGCTCAATTATACTGAATAGTGTCGAACTGTCAATAAATGATTATACTTTGTCAGGATGGTTAAAACTATAGCAGTAGAAGGCAACTTCCATGTACTCTTGTGTGTCTGCGAGTTCACGCATGTGTGTCCGCAAGCTTGTGCGTGCATGCATGATATAAAAGCTGTGCTGTAGATATGTTTATCAGTTATTCATGTTCGATGTAGCTGTCTATTTTTTCGTCCTTTTGCCAGATATCTAATATGATATGCATGTCTTTTGCAGCATACAAGACCTGCCGATAGTTTGATTCTTGGAAATAGCTCTCGAAGTATCGTGGGAGATGGACCTACTTCTCCAAAATACTCAGAGAGGTTGTCTCCTGCAATTAACAATTACCTCTCCGAGGCATCGCGCCAAGAGGTTTGATGTTTCCCATAGCTATGATTTCCTAGTCTTTGTGGCTGATTTTGGTTAAGTTTTCATCATAGTAAATGCCCATTATTCTATCGTTTCCCTGACACTATTTTATCATTATTTTCATGTGAACTTCTAGCCCCAAAGAACTCCAGAGAATCATTTGTGGCAGAGGGTAAACTCTCAGCTGAGCTCACCTAGCCAACCTTATTCGCTGAGGGAAGCTCTTGCTCAAGCACAATCATCTAGGATAGGAACCTCTTCTCAAGCACTGAGGGAATCGTTGCATCCAATACTGAGGCAAAAGCTTGTAAGTGTTCTGACACTAGGCATACAATTGTCAAGTGGACAGGTTATTCTGATTCCATGGGAGCATTATGTAAACCTGCATGAATATTACTATGAGTCTATGACATAGAAGTTTACCTAGCTAATATTCTTTTGATTCTTCAGGAGCTCTGGGAAGAAAATTTGTGTGCTGCTGTCAGCCTTGAAGTTTTAAAAATAACGGAGAAGTTCTCCACAAGCGCTGCAGAACACGGCATTGCCACAGATTACGGGAAACTAGATTGCATTACCTCCATATTTACGAGCTTTTTCTCAAGAAATCAACCCCTTGCTTTTTGGAAAGCGCTTTTCCCTGTCTTCAATAATATATTTAGCTCTCATGGATCAACGCTCATGTCAAGGGAAAATGATCGCTTCCTCAAGCAAATTGCTTTTCATCTTCTGCGTCTCGCTGTTTATAGAAATGAGAACATTCGGAAAAGTGCTGTTCTTGGTCTCCAGATACTTGTGAGGGTATGGTTTCGAATCTTTTGATTGCTAACACCAAGGGACATTCCTTCCTTGCAAAATAAAAATAGAAAAAGAGAAGTGAAAATGAAGGAATAATGTCACTGCGGGTATATCCAAATTTCCTATCTGTGGTCCCTTGACTTGCAGGCTTAATACTATGTTTCCTCTCTGCAGAGCTCCTTCTGCCACTTCGTGCAGACAACAAGGTTGAGGGTGATGCTGACGATTACATTGTCGGAGTTGATGTCTGATGTGCAAGTTACTCAAATGAAAGCTGATGGAAACCTTGAAGAAAGTGGTGAAGCAAGACGGCTTCGTAAATCGTTAGAAGAGATGGCAAATGAAGTAAACAGTCTCAGTTTGTTGAGGGAATGTGGTCTACCTGAGGGTGCACTAGTTTCCGTTGCTGATAAGACTACTGAAAGTCGCTGGTCTTGGTCAGAGGTCAAACTTATTTCTGAAAGTCTTATACTGGCCCTTGATGCAAGCCTGGAACATGCACTTCTGGTACAATTTCCCGTCTCTATTCATATTCCCAATCTTTGGAATAGATCATAGTGCTGCCATATGTATATTGTTCTCATTGTAATCCCTTTTTTTCCCCGTAAGGGTACTGCAATGAATATTGATAGGTATGCTGCAGCAGAAAGCTTTTACAAACTTGCAGTAGCATTTGCTCCGGTTCCAGATCTGCATATAATGTGGCTACTTCATTTGTGTGACGCGCATCAGGAAATGCAGTCCTGGGCTGAAGCTGCTCAGTGTGCTGTTGCTGTTGCTGGTGTTGTTATGCAGGTATTCTCTAGTTATAGTTATCGCACTGAGATGATAAACAAGTGAGTTGTTCAGTGAAGTTTTTTTTTTAGATAACATGGGTATCTAGGCTTCGTCTAACTAATCCCATGGGCCCCGAAGTTAACGACCGGTAAAACCTCCAGTGGCCCTGAGGAGAGTTGTTCAGTAAAGTTATGTCACATGTATAAGTCATTCCGTTGGAGCGAGTTGATTCATATGTCATCTGTAGCGTCTCATAATATTTTATTAGGTTCTCCTGGAGTAGAGTACTTGTTGCAAAGAACTTGTGGCAGATGATGCTGCTATTGTGACTCTAAAAGTCCAATATGTCTGAATGCGAAACAAAACACTCTTGATCAACAACACTCTTCCTCCATAAGATAAAAATCTTGCTGTCCAGCTCTTAATTTTAGAAGTCATCTTTCCAATCAAAGCTTTAAACTGAATAGTTGCAAGTTTCTTTGTTGACAATGCAATCCCTAAGTATCTAAATGGAGACCGCCACTCAGTAAACCCAGTAGCTTGCAGAATTCCCTCTTTTTCTTCTCGAGGCACACCAGCTACATAAATGGAGCTTTTCTCAGTTTTTGCTTGCAAACCAGACACAATAGACAGCTCATTAAATGCCGCGATCATCATGTTGACAGAAACAATATCACCTCTACAAAATTCTTGCATTGATCCATTCTATTCTTAGTCCCAAGTCTCCAACAATGGAGCATCTCATTGTATTTCACCTTGATTACAGGTTCTTCGTAGCGAGCTCGCTAAAATCTTATTTGTGCAGGAAATGGTGTCTCGTGTCTGTTAGGCATCTGTATATAGGCTGAAAAATATTATAGGCTACCTTTTTTTTTTTTGAAGGCGGGTACTGAATTGTTTTATTAGTGTGCCCAATTGTGATGTATATGCGGGTCCTTCAATTGCTGATATTTACTGAACTTTGTTCTTTTTATTGGTGATTTGCCTTGTTTTGCAGGCTCTTGTGTGTAGGAATGATGGAGTGTGGAGTAAAGAGCATGTTGCTGCTCTCCAAAAAATATGTCCTATGGTAAATAGTGAGATCAACTCTGAGGCATCAGCAGCTGAAGTTGAGGGATATGGTGCTTCAAAGCTAACTGTTGATTCAGCCGTTAAATATCTTCAGCTTGCAAACAAGCTTTTCTCTCAGGCTGAGCTCTATCATTTTTGCGCCAGCATTCTGGAATTAGTAATTCCAGTTTACAAGAGCAGGAGAGCCTATGGACAGTTGGCAAAATGCCATACCATGTTGACTAGTATATATGAATCTATTCTTGAACAAGAATCAAGCCCAATACCTTTCATTGATGCTACATATTATAGAGTAGGGTTTTATGGCGCGAAATTTGGTAAACTAAATGAAAAGGAATATGTTTATCGAGAGGCCCGTGATGTACGGCTTGGTGATATCATGGAAAAACTCAGTCACATATATGAATCTAGGATGGATGGTAGTCACAGGCTGCACATCATTCAAGATTCTAGACAAGTCAAGGCTGATGAGTTGCAGCCAGGAGTCTGCTATTTACAGATCACTGCTGTTGATCCTGTCATGGAAGACGAGGACCTTGGAAGCAGAAGGGAGAGAATATTTTCTCTTTCAACTGGGAGTGTCCGTGCTCGTGTTTTTGATCGTTTTTTGTTTGACACTCCTTTTACCAAGAATGGGAAGACTCAAGGTGGACTAGAAGACCAGTGGAAACGACGAACTGTTCTTCAAACAGAAGGCTCATTTCCTGCCCTAGTGAACAGGCTGTTAGTGATAAAGTCTGAGTCAATGGAGTTTTCACCTGTGGAAAATGCTATCGGAATGATTGAAACCCGTACGGCTGCACTGCGGAATGAGCTTGAAGAGCCTCGAAGTTCTGAAGGAGACCAGTTACCACGTCTACAAAGCCTCCAGAGGATACTGCAAGGCAGTGTTGCTGTACAAGTGAGTAGCTCTCAAATTTCTATTAAGTTTTGGTTAGAGATATCTGCTGTGATTTTTCCGGCTTTTAGTGCTATCTAACTTGGAGTTAAACCTTGCTCATTAACGCTTGGTGACTGATCTTGCAGGTTAATAGTGGAGTATTGAGTGTATGTACAGCCTTCCTGTCAGGTGAGCCTGCAACTAGACTTCGTTCGCAGGAATTGCAGCAACTGATTGCTGCACTCCTGGAATTTATGGCTGTTTGCAAAAGGGCAATTAGGGTACACTTCAGGCTGATTGGAGAGGAAGACCAAGAATTTCATACGCAACTTGTAAATGGATTCCAATCGCTTACAGCTGAGTTATCTCACTACATTCCAGCCATCCTGTCTGAGCTGTGACAATCTCGTTCTAGGTGTAATTGAGTTGTACATATGATTCATTGGTTTTTTTTTTTTGCTTTTTCTTAGTTTTGAGGAATTGTAATATTTTTCAAGTTTATTCTTGTAAATTGTAGTGTGCTGTTAGTGGTGCGTATGCCCATTTTTTCACAAATTAATTGTGCCATTTCTGTTTTTTTTTTTTTTTTTGAAAGCAATTAATTTTGCCATTTCTGTGTCTATGGATTGATGGAGTATTGATTATGGATATCATAAGCATATAAGGGGAAACAAGCAAACTGAAGTGCTTAACACTGCTTGTTTGTCTGCTGCGAAGTTCTGTTCGAGGATAAAGCTAGTGCAAACAACTGTTAACCGGTCCAGACTGCTCAGCGTTTTTGTAAAGATTTCTAGTCATGTACCGCACTTCATTGTCCTACTTTCAAACATAATGGTTGATTTTGTTGATTTTTTTATATAATTATCTTTTCTATACCCAAAAAAACTAGAAAAAAAAAAAATTATGTGTTTCTTTTTTTTTTGTAAAAGATGCTTAGCTTTTTTTAACCCAATAGTTCGCATAATTTTACAAAACTAAGGATTAGTAACGACAAATTATGACTCTCATTCAACATCAGATTAGATAAATCGTTGTAATATTTGTTTTTTCAGTAATGAAAAGGTTTAACGTCTTTGTAGAGACGAATTTACAATTTCATCTTTGTAGAGAAAGTTAAGAAATGAAAAAATGGGATAATTACACAAACAAGTGAGGGAGAATAAGGAAAGAGAATTGAACGATAAAAGTAAATCAAACATCAAATACTTTCGTAAGGGTATAATTGTCATACCATCTTTCAACAGACCAATACTCACATGTCATGTCAAAAAATTAAGGCCATCCAACGTCTGTTAATACATTGAGTACCGCGTGCCAAAAATTGAAAGCTTAGGGGCAGGTTGTAGCAAATTTAAATTTAATGGTTATATGGTGAATTAAGCCGAAAAAACCGAAAAACAAAATATAAGCTCACATTAGCATCAAAGGATGCACTACGTCTCCAAGTTATCCCATTTTCATACACAATACAACAAGACGCTCAGGCCAACATTGCATTGGAATTGTGGCACTTCATTCGCATTTGAACCACATTAATGGATAGATCACCCGCCTGTAGTAGAGGAACAATTCATGCATGTCCACACTTGCTCAAACAGGCCAGTCCTTCCTCAAGATAATCTTGCCGGCTAATCCAAAATTCTGGTGCATCCTGCATGAGTAAACATATAATAGTCATTAGTTGCAACTTGAGTCGTAAAGCTCAACTTAGATATTGCAACTGTGAAAAGCAAGCCTTATTTGGTCTAGTGTTCTCTCGCTTCCACACAGGAAACCCGAGTTATACCTCACCAGGAGCACTTGGACGGACTCTAATTACCCCCTCCTTTTCAAGTGCTTAGCCAATGGGCCAAGCCTGAGACTAGAAACACATGAGTGTGCTTCCTTTTCCTTACATGCTAAAAAATTGCAACTGTAAAAACATTAGACAAGTACTATAATCAACCCTTAAAAGACTGTACGTTGGCACCTCTGCTGTTAGCATGTCAGCCTTGGACATGGGGAGGGGGGGTCATTCCAGGAATCCAGGGAGAATACTTATTATTACTGACACTGATAAGATAAATGAAAGATGGCATTCTCAGATAAGAATACTTAGGGCCTGTTCAGTAGTGGAGACATATTTCCATTTTCCTAACTCTGTTTTTCTATAAGATTCCAAATTTTTGATCCCCAAAGAAAACTATAGAAAGTTAAGAGAACATGTTCAATTGCTCTCATAAATGAAATTGAAAAAACTGAGAAACATGTTCAATTTCAACAGATTTCCAAAATTTAAAGATGGAAAGAAAACGATTATGTTGGATGAAAATTCGAAGAGCGTGAAACAAAATTTAAAGATGGAAAGAAAAGGATTATGTGGTGGATTTCAAAAGATAGATAGATCTATTGTCAAAACAAAAAAAAAATGAAAAAAGAAGAAGATAGATCTGAAAAAGGCCCTCAATGATACAAAGAATGATAGAGCAACTGCTTTGAAGTTTAACACTAGCAAATTCAAGTACTGTTAAATTGCTAAGAAGATAGAGAGGAGAGAGATAAAGAAAGATACAGTAAACAATATCAATGGTGAAAGAGGATGAGAAGTTGCTGTAGACTTTCACCTTAATGGGCATTTTTGAATATTATTTTAATGGGCCTTTTATCTCATTTGCTTACTTCCGTGCTTTCGTATGCGGAAACAAAATGAAAACACGCGAGATCCTTTACAAGGAAAACGTCAAAAACAACCAAATGTATGTTCTCTTGCTTCATGTGTTAAATTGGAAAACGCGGTTTTCCACAATCTGGTTTCTAAAACAGAAAAATAAGACTTTTGAACACAGTTTCTATCTCCAAGACAACAATCTCTAGAAAACACCCTTGTTTTCCCCAACTGAACACACCCTTATTTTCTGGAGAAGAACAGGGAGAGCCGGAATGGAAAACCCAGGTTTTTCATCGATGAAATCAAAAGATAAAAACTACAGAGGATAACACAAATACTTATGCTCCCATGTTGCTCTCATCTTAATCTAGTTAGACACCCACCCCAACACCAACACCAACACCAACACCAACAGCGGAAGAGCTAGGATTTTCTCTTTAGGTGGCCGATAATATTATTACAAAATTCGTGGCATATTATCTTAAAATTACAACCAAAGGAAAAAAAGAATTCCATACTGAAATCACAAAGTTTAGATTCAAGTTATACTGCGTGACATGACATCTATTGAAATGTTAAGAGAAAGTTGTACGGAACTATCTAATAAAACACCTCTTTCGTATGAAGTACCTCATGAAATGTTTTTTGTATAACTTGCTTCCCTCCAAACAACACTAAAACCCAAACAACTTGCTTCCCTCCAAACAACACTAAAACCCATTCACTAAGTGCCTCCCACCATCTCCCTCTTCCCACTCTTTTAGGCTGAGCTAATCAATTATAAAATTCAACTTGTATCAATATACCATTTTGTCTTCGATAATCATCAGCACCAAAACCTCTAAGGTGTTACTCAACAAATTCCAAATCACTAATCTGTGATTTCATGGTAAAGCATAGTATTTGAGACTGAGAATCATGGAAGGATCTAATAACCCATAAGCATTACTTTCAAAATCAATTGAAAGAACAAAACCAAGCATAACAAATAGAAAAATCACTTGTATAAGCATCATTATAAGTTGACGCGAGAGATAACCAAATTGTGATTAGGAAAATCTATCTGTCTTTTCTTATTTACTTATTGTAGAGCTCCATCGTAGGTGCTTATATATTCCTTTATTATACAAGGAAGCAGGCGATGGTGATTTGAGAGTACCTATGTTATCTTGTGTTTTTTAAATCTCCTTTGGGATAATAATATAAAGTTAGGGGCAGGGGGAGATGGTAAGTGGTGGTGTTTGGGGACAATGAGTGCGTTAGAACTAATTCCGAGTCACTGAATATGAGTGAGAGTGTGAGACTATGGGACCAAGTTTATGTGCGGCGGTTGGAGGACATTTGCTACGATGGAAGTGAATACTAGAGGTAAGGACAGGAGAAAAAGCTGAGACATAGCCCCTGCTCCCCAAATCCTACATCACGCTTGTCAAGTCACAATATAACTTTTTGGCATTCACCCCCCCCCCCCCCCCCCA
>ONZK01002640.1:1071-11723 GCA_900322385.1 Pharnaceum exiguum | reverse complement strand
GGACATAGAGTGGGATAGTTTAACGGGTGAGAGAAACTAGGCCCATGGATGGAGAGAATTTAGACGAAAAGTAAAATCGAGGCATAGAAACATGGCTAACATATGAAGGAATTCACATGCCTTCCTTGTTTATATTTGTCTTCACTAATAACAAGCTGAGTAGAAATATTATATGAAAGAGTTTATACCGTCAGCTATAGAGAGCATTTGGTCACATGTTTCCCCATGAAATTAATGCGCAATTAGCCCTATCTTGGAATATTTGTATTCGAAGTTTCAAAACAAGAAAACTAATAATTAGAAAAGGACCTAAGGCTCTAAGCTTTTCATTTACATATTATAACCTCTTAACAAACAGACAATAGCAAACCGAGCACATGTTTTTGGGCCACCCAAACCAATTAAGTTTACTTTGAATGGGTTCACACAAAAAATGATTAGAAAAATGGATGAGTGGCTCTAGCACTGAACAGTTCGCATTAGAGAATATATCACAAATATCAGTTTCAGTAAAATCTTACTGGGTCAAATAGCGCTTCAGGGGCCTGGAATCGTTCAGTGCCGACTTTGATGACCCTTCCATCAGGCAGCTGATACAAATGTGCATGTTCATTGGTCATTAATAGTGGAATTGGTAAACAATAAAGACAGCATGATATAACCCAAGAGAACAAGCTTCAATAAGCATAATGTCACACAGGATGACTAGAGAACTACTTGAATAGGAACAGCTAATTCGTATTCCCTCTGTCCAATGTTTTCCTTTTTAGGGTGTCAACAACTAAAAGAGCACCTTTTCTTTTTTAGGAGTATACAAGTGGTTGACATTCCTATTTCACTTTTTTAGAGAAATGTGAACCACAAATTTACATGCATTGAATTTATTGCGGAAAATGAGCATACCTGTTTCATTGGACGCAGGTCGTACTGCTTCCAAAGGATTCAAAATAATAAGCTATTCAAGCGCTAAAATCACAGCCACAGTTATTAACAAGACATAAACTCACCGTGTATTTTTTCATCAGAATAGTTGTATCCAGTCCCAACTGATGCTCCCGTTTGTAATCGTAACTGCACGAAACTATAAAAAGCTCTAAGAGGGAAATGAAACAAATTCTCAGACTGTCACTATATCACAAATTCGTTCTAACCTTACATAGCATAGCTTCTCTTTTATCTGTCTGACAGTTTCATAATCAGCAGCCCTATTCATTGCGTACCTGCATATTAGAGTACATTATAAGAAAAATTGGGCAACAGGTCCACCAAAAGTTGCAGAAAAACACTAGCACGAAATGTACCAGGTTATAGCAAATAGCACGTATCCTCACCCTCTCCGTGTGAGTAAATCCACAAGGTAAGATGTTATATGCCTGCCAGCAACATTCATCCGTTTTGTCAGATGAGGGAATGAATACCCATCAACAACAGGAACCTGCAAGAAAATATCAGAAACTAGAATGACACAGCCTATCCATAAAGATACAATTTGTTTTTTTTTGCTGAAAATACTATGCTAATGTTGTTAATCTGTTATAAAAACGTCGTATAGCAAAAACTCCATAAACAGACCAGAGTAAACATGAACCCACAAACTATGAAGAATACATTTTGGTTATCAGAAACTCATCAAGTTCCCGGTGTGGTGACAGATTGTACAAAACAGCCAGATCAGTTATCTAAGTATGTCCTCCAATAACCAACCCACAAAATCTGAATTCCAGGGGACACGACAACCAACACAGACAATAAGATGCAGAAGATGACTCGATCATGCACAGGTACAGATGAAACTGCGGCATATAAAATATGAAAACAAAAAACCTCCCGCCAATAATTGAAAGTAACAAACAAAAGGGAGAGACTGTGCGTTGACACATTTTAAAAGGTCATATCAGAAATTCCAATAAAATTAAACAAAAAAGTAATAAATGGATGTTGTGAAATTCCAACTTCAACTGATTATGGACTACAACAAAAATGGCTAAAGCAACCTTCCGTACTTCTTAGTTTTAGTGAAGTTGTGGCATTGCAGGAGTGCATCTAGTTGGTCGCTCAAGGAAACAGCTTCTCAGTTTTTTCTTTATAAAGGGGAAAGTTGCGTACATCCTAACCCCACCACCCCCATGGTTTGGGAAATACACTAGGTTATTGACGTAATACAACTGACCAATAGAGATAACGTGCCAGGACCTCGGATATATGGTTAAAGAAGAAGGAATGGGGAAATAATGTGAATTACACTCCAAGTTAAATTTAGAAATCAGTAAAGGTTAACACTATTACAAGTATATTAACAACAGAATACCTAGCTTACAAGTTACAACTGCAAATAAAGGGCCCGCTCGGGATTGTTTTCGGTTTTCAGTTTCGTATATTTTGAAAAATAACAACTGGTTCTCATTTCAACTCAGCAAATTTGAAATAGTTCTAGTATTATCTGGAAACAGCTTACAGACCTAAAACCCACTACTTTAGTGCTTTAGCAGGCCACCGCCCATCCGATATCAAACAACTCAGTGACTCATAACTTATGGACAAATAAATAGAATAGCTTTCAGAATGAAATTTCAATTTATATATACACAGAAAGCTAATGGGATGATAGTGTAGTTAAAACCTTCAAAAGATGAGAGAGAAAAATTTGGGCAACTTAAAGAGGGGATGGAAACTATGTCGAGCAATTGGAACTTGGAAGAGAAAGTGACGAGAATGGTGGAATGTCAATCATCAATGGAAATATGGATATAAAGATAGAGAAAGAAAGATCAAGGTAAAAATTCAGAAAGAAGGTTGAAGAAAGCAAGGGAAAAGTCAAAATGTGCAGGGCCTACATATTTCAACACAAAAATCCAACGTCTCTTTTCCGTTTCCGTAAACCGGTGCTGCGTTTTTAAAAAAATCTGTAAAAAAGAACCCGTAACGTTTTTACCGAACAGGTTTCGTTTTAAAAAGAAAAAAAACGCAAAACTTAGCACGTTCTCGAACAACGCCTAAAGTTTTGCAATAGCTGATCATATGTACACCCTGTAGGACACCCAATATCAAAAAATACTGCAATTAGAGTCCAAAAAGCAAGAAAAAAAAATTACCACGTGGGTGACACCATCTCCAGAATCAATGACTAGCCCAGTTAACAAACCTGCAAAGGCACAGTGCTTTGATTAAGAGAGACTAAACAGATTTGAAAAGAGACTCAAGTAATATGGGAAATGGAGTGGATCTGCAAACTATCCAATTTGACACTAAGAATTCCAGTATGACATAGGTTGTCAAAGCACTTTCCTGAAGCCAGTTTAGTCAATCCAGGAACACCAGTTAGCCACAAATATGTTGCCCCAAATATTGTTATTCTGTTCTTGGAACGGATACGAAATATTGCAGACTGTTTATTTGGGAAACCAGGGGTGAAGTATTGCAGCCATAACAAAGCAGTTCACTAGGGTGTAACTACCACATACCGTTACCTTTTCCCTTCTTTGGCAATTAGACTTCTCACAAGAATCGATAGTATTCCCTCATGTTTACCAAAATCATAATTACAAAACCATTTGGAAAGCATATAGAATAAGAATATTAAAAAAAAGTTAACGACGAAGAAGAAATATCTTGAGTTCGTATAACTTTTGCACTAATGTTTCCGACAGGAATACGTAAAAATAGCGAAATGTACCACATTTTTCCCGATAATACATTAACCACTGACTCAAATTTCAGATGATTGATCCCTGGTAGTGAAACTACAAAAGGGACTGCACAAGACATAGCAATTATGTGCAGAACTCGACCCTCAAACATACTAAATCCACTTAGTATTTTTCTATAAACCTTACCTGTAATACCATTCATGATGATAAAAATAATCATTTCTCATTTGTTCAAGCTTTTTCCAAACATTGCAGAATGCATTAGAAATAAACTTAATCAATCTACATACACTTGAAGAAGACGCAACACATTCATACTATTAACTAGATACAACTGAAATGCAAAAGGCAAACAAAGTTCATGTAGTACCTTGAGCATATAGGGTTAAGACTGCTTGTATTTGGATGAAGACACCAGCAAAGTTGTATCTCTCAAACATCATCTCAACCTACATTGTACTCCCAACAACACGGCACCAGCATCCATTATTAATGCTAACGCACAAGCATTGCATACCACAATGCACAATACCAACAAATGAGAAAAAGTGCAAGTAAAACTCACCATTTTCTCTCGGTTCTTTGATGGGTTTAGAGGGGGGTCGGTGAGAAGAATCTTGCACTCAGTAGGATCTATCTGCCAAAGATGATCACACGCATTCAACCTAACAATGTTAAGCCTTAAGCGCAAATGACATTAGTCCACAATGTTACCTTCAACTCGTTGAAGAAGGCATGATCCCACACATGACACATATCATCCCAATTCTGAATGATACCATTACTAACAGGATAAGAGATATCGAGCTGATTTCGCAAGTTTACCGAGGCTTCGCCAACAACAATGTCCTAAAAATAAATACATTACTCGAAATATGAATGATCAGTTTGAAAAAGTCTCCTAAATTATTATTCTAAATAAGCAAGCAAGCAACATGGAAATACATATTCTAAAAAGTCCATATCACCTTGAGTTCTTGTTCCATTATCGATTCGTCGTAACGAAGCAAGGGCTTTCCGACGACACATGGAAATACTGAGGTCGGGAAATTCTCCCCTGCAAACCCACACTTAACATACTGCAATGCCACCATGGGATAGAAGAGTCCAAAATTAGGGTCTTTTGAACAAATAGTTACTGAGAAAAACTTGCGTGAACTGAGAGGGGTCAGTATTGTGTAGCCAAGGGGTCATTATTATGTAGTCGAGGGGTCATTAATATCCAGACTCGTATAAGAAACGGGTCACACAATTTTTTTTCCATTGTTATTTACACTAGTATGATTAGTTCAGATAGATCACGTTGAGCTTTCGAATTTAATAAGTTTTTAAAAGAAATAGTATAACGAAGATAATAAATAAATGGGCAGTAAAATGGGATGATGATGTAAGAGAGACTTACCCCGGTGCCGTTGTCGCAAACGACGACGTTTCGGTTGTCCATTTCTTGAAAACGTCAGTAGAGAGGGAAGGAGAGAGAGAGAGAGAGTAGTGGCAGTAGATGATGAATTTGCTTGCTTGCTTGCAAATGCAGGTAATATATAAGTTACGTTTGGATTAGTTGCTATTGATTTACGCATTTCTCTCCCACATTACAACCTTTTTATACAATTTTACCCCTGACATTTTCAATTGCTAAAAAAAAAGGTGAATGTGAGGGTGTTGTTGACGAGTGTATGTGTGGGCGGTGGACTACTGTAGGGGATGGTCACAGGGGATTGCAAATGGGGTGCGTTGGATGGTCTTGACGGAGATGATCGTGGGTAGCAAAGTACACATAATGGGCTTATTTCATAATCCACCCCTATGAAAAAAACTATAATTCTTAGTTACATCCGTGTACACCTACATTGTGTTTTTTTCAAAGCATTTTAATGCATACCACTAGTCACATTTTTAATGTAACTAATCAAAACAACAACAACAACAACAACAACAACAACAACAACAATAACAATAACAACAGTCTTAGTGAATCCCATCTCAAATGGGGTACTGAGGGAGCTTGATGTACGCAGCCTTACCCCGATTTGAAAATCGGGAGACTGTTTCCAGAATGACCCACTTAGTAAATGTATGAGAAATGTCGTATAGCCTGCAATCAAAAATCTTAACAACCAATGTCCCCATAAAAACCTTTGTACCTGCAATGTGAAAATCGTTAGATACCAAATGTACCCATAAAAACATGTCCTGCAGTGAAAAATCGTTAGTATCCAATATATCTATAAAAATATAAAGTCGTAGAAATACATGTCAAGCCCAAAAACGCATGAGTAAACAAAACACAACATGCAACACATGAAACAAGTTCTCACTTGCTAACACTACACCCTATCCTAACAAATCTAGTACCCTATCCTAACAGTCTAGTACTCTAATCGTCATTCTCCAAGAACTCTTATCTAAGGCCATGTCCTCGCTAAGTGATAGATAAGTCATATCACTTCTCATGCATTCACCCCAACTTTTCTTCGGCCTGCCTCTCCGTCTAACCCCACTCACAACCAAACTTTCGCACCTACGCACCGGTGCATCCGCGCCTCTCCTCCTAACATGCCCAAACCATCGTAGTCTAGTCTCTCGCATCTTCTCCACGAATGGAGCCACTCCCAGCTTCGCCCTAACCACTTCGTTTCTAATCCTGTTCAGCCTAGTAAGACCACACATCCAGCGCAACATCTGCATCTCCGCAACTGCTAACTTCTGCTCTTGAGCCTTCTTAGCCGGTCAACATTCGGCTCCATATAACATTGTTGGTCGTACGACAGCTCTATAAAACTTTCCTTTGAGTTTAAGCGGGATCTTCTTATCACATAATACCCCTGAAGCGGCCCTCCATTTCAGGGGTATTATGTGATAAGAAGATCCCGCTTAAACTCAAAGAAAAGTTTTATAGAGCTGCCGTACGACCGGCAATGTTTTAATGTAACTAATCAATCCTTTTATTATTAGTTATAAATCCACCAGAGTTAACGGTACACACGGTGTACCAAAGACTTGCTGATGAAAAAATGGGTGAGTATCTCGTCAAGTCGTCCTTGGCATACTAACAACAAGTCATTCACCTTTTAAGCTAAAGTGGTTAAGTATGGGCTTAATTGGTGACTTCCATCTTATTGGGTTGTGTTGTGACAATATGTTGGGTTAGGCCGTTACAGATGGTATCAGAGCGACCTTGCCCCACAAAGACTGATTTAGAACAGGTCACATAGACGGATAAGGATTTAAGCTGTGCATCTCGTCCTTGGGACAAAAAGAAGAGGAATATAAGGATTTGTCAATACAAGTCTACACCCTTAATTTAATCGTACATTTAAAGATGCTGGTTGATTTTTTTTTTTTTTTGTACAACTTATCTTTTCTTTTGCCCTGACAAAAAATTTAGAAAAAAAACGTAATTAAAAAAAAACTCACAAGGGCGTGTTTGACTCAAATTACCCAACAGTTCGAGTTTTTTTTACCAACATTTGCCAAAAGTTAACATTAGTAACAACAATTAATGACTCTCGTCTAGATAAAGTCAACAAAAGTAAAGTTTCATACCAACTATTTGTAATTTGGCAGTGATGATAAAGTTAAAAGTTTTTGTATTGACAAATGTGCATAAGTGTTAGTACAAACTTGTATATGAACGACACATTTTTTCCACACTTTCCTTAATTACAATAATTTGTTATTGTACCTTCAAAATTACATCATTCCCACCACTATCTTTGTAATTCCTATTTTACTATGACATTCTCATTATTTAGTCATCATTCATACTTTTGTGTTCATAATTTCTATTTTGTAATAACAAATTCATTAATACTTCAGTAAAATTTATTATTTTGTAATGAGAAATTCATGAATTCGTCAGTACATTTCTACATAGATGCCCAACAGCGAAATCACACCAAACAAGTATTCGGTAAAACGTTTTTTAAATTTTTTAAAGAAAAAAAATGCAGTTTTGAAAATTTTCTTTTACCTTTTCTTAGTTAATAGGGGATTAAAATAAAAAATGAATCCATAAAAAAAGTTCAAATGAATCAATCACCATCCTTAAATCTAGGACTAAATCAAGGGATCATACTTGTTCTTGGCAAAACTTTATGATATTTTCCTATGAAAAAAAGGACAACTCTCACTTTTCATACTCCATACGTGTTTTGGAGCAGTGGGAATAAGGTGGAGGGGAAGGGAAGGGAGGGAAAACAAGGGAGATTGATAAGAAAAACTCTTCCTCTTCCATGTCTTAGCTTCTTTCTATTCCTTCTGGCCGTTTCTTTTTGCTGGAGATACATTTTTAGTCAAAGACTTTATTATGCAGTTTAACCTCTTCTACGATGTGGTTTCACCTATTCAACAACAGCCGAATTTGGTAAGTAAATATATAGTTCTGTTTAACATTTTTGATTCAAATTCAATTAATTTTGATATTTGCCTTCCTCTGCTCCGAATTGAAATTTTTTAAATTCATACTCAGACATTATTACGAGTTAGGGTTCCTTTAAGGGTTTGTGATATTACCCTTCTATATTATGAAAATGCATGATCATCAAGGCGGGCTTTGAAGTGATATTACCTATTTCGTTTGATTGTAAAGCGGGTTGCTTTGCAAATTTATCGACAATTCGTGTTGCATAATTCAGATTGGTTGGTCATTTATGTTGGTGCACTTCTTGCATTAGGATGTCTTTTGTTCTCTCTTTATTGGTACTACTTAGCATTGGAGGGTTGTCTAGGCCACACAAGAGAAGTAGAAAACACTGATTATTATATGGAAGTTTCAGTCGACTGATTTTTTTTGTCTAATTACCTACAGCTGCCATATAATGGGTGATATTGTGTGCTATAAGCTCTCCGAATGTAGGTGTTGGGAAGAAACTTTTTACTATTAAAACCATATCAATATTATGAGATTCCAAATATAATAATAATAATAATATATATTAAACTAAATTTTGCACTAGCCATCCCCTTTATCTTGCCATGTGTCATTACTTTTTCCATGTGGCATATATAACATTAATATGTCATGAATTAAAGAAATCTATAATCTATAATAATAATATATATTAAACCAAAGTTTGCACTAGCCATCCCCTTTATCTTGCCATGTGTCATTTCTTTTGCCATGTGGCCTATATAGCATTAATATGTCATGAATTAAAGAAATGGTTTATTTAAAAGAAAATAAAAAATGAAATCATTTATGGGCATATTCTTTCAACTTCTACTGACTAAACTAAAATGAACTAAATTGAATTAAACCAAATTAAACTTAAATGTGCTAAAATGAAACTTTAAGTTTAATTATTTTGACACTAAATTTGTAATCTATAGAAAATAAAAAAGAAAGAATTACAATTGGATATCTGTGTCACAACTTCTTACAGTAAAAAAAACGTAGTAAAGTAAAGTAAACTTATTAACTTAACTTCGGGCGTGATTTGTTCGTCTGTAAGGACCTTAACATGAACTAAACTAGCTGAACTAAAGTGAACTAAATTAAACACAAGGCATGGATGAAAACTAAAAAGTAATACTCTATACGAGACTTAGCAAACACGCTGGTTGAATGTTCGGTAAAGTTTCAGACACTTAGAACCGAATTGAACTGGAAAAAATTAAACTGAACTAAACTGGGAAAAACTGAATTATAGTACTACATACAAACAAACACAACTTAAGTTAATAGAAGTTGAAAAGAACATCATTTCGCCAGAGCCCTTCAAGAGAGAAATAATCTTTATGGTCTTTGAGATGCCATCGTAAGTCACAAAGTAGTCTTTCTTTTTTCTTTTTTCTTCCTTTGTTTCCTCTTTTAGATGTTGTAGAAAATAGACTTAGTGTGTGGTGTGGAGTTCGCTCAAGTGTATCATGGAGTTGACTGTGGTGTCCGGTGTGGTGGGGGGAATGAGAGTGAGATAGAGAGAGATGGTCAGTGAGTGTGTTGAGAAGAAGGTACAATAAAAAGGAGTTATTAATTGTTTTAGCTGGTTAAGTTTGCAAATGTATCGTTTCACTCCTTCTCATTGATGATAAAAGTTGGTAACTGACATAGGCTATTTACTGTATTTAGGGATGACGAAGAAACGAAGAGATACAGACTGCGGGTTCCATATTAAAATATGAATGCCTTTTTTTTTATATTGTGAGCTTTTTTTTTCTGTTAAAAAATGAATGGGAGTTGAGGGGATGGGAGGGATAGGAGGGGAACTAATCCAACCCATGTTGTTACCAAACACTTTGAGCTAATTCCTAGGATTTTCTGATTGATGGGAATTACTAATTTCCTTGGACCCATTAATCAATCTCATTGAGGTAATATTTTCCATGTGTTATATATGTTTTGTTGTACATCAAACGGTATAAAGTAATGGCAGGGTGGGGGACTTCACTCGATCTGGGTAAGGGGGTGGGGTCTCGGCATATGAGTTATATACCATCGATGGGTAATTTTCTTTCGGTTTTGCTTAGAGAGTCCACAATTGTAGGTACATGGGCCCTAGGAATCCTTTCGGGAGAGGAATCACCCTCGTTTCCCTACTAGGAATGTTCCATCTTCGCTAAACCCGTTTCCCTACCCGTTGGGTGTTGGAATGCGGATGCTAATGAACGGAGTCTCCACCAACTATTTTTAAATAGGAAAACAATTGGAAAACCTATTTGCTAATGACTTGATCTTGCAACCAGAGATTCGTTCGGATTCGGGGGTGAGGTTTTACTTCTACTTTCAAATAATTAACGTTTTTATGCTCAAAACCACGCAAGTTGTAGGATTAACAACCTAATAAATTTATCTAATTGTCGGTGTTTAATGCACGTATTGATGACTTAGCCAAATTGTTGGCATGCAAGTTCAATTCCAATTAAGCAAGTAATCTAGTTTTATGTTTTAGTGACCACTTCGAATTATGTCAAATTATAGGCAAATAAGGTGATGAATGATAGATGAGAATATACAAAATATACAAAAGAGAAAACCGTTAGTCTTGTAGAGTTCACATCTTGCTA
>ONZK01002639.1:75266-88280 GCA_900322385.1 Pharnaceum exiguum | reverse complement strand
GCGCGCGGCTGCAAAGTCGGGATGGGGTGTAGAGGTCGACGGAAAGTGGTGGTGTTTGGTGGAGGTGGTTATGGGTGAGTGGAAGGGGAGGAGAGTTGTTGGTGAGGAGGGAGAAAAAAGTTAATGGGTCTTTTCTTTTTTTTTTTCTGTTTTCTTTTTTCTGTAAGGGAGTATATTGCTCCCTACTCCTAGGAGTATGGTAGAATTTACCGTGGATGTAGCCAAAGTGGCGGGCAGTGAGTTTAGTGAAGGAAACTAACAAAATGGATAATTATGAGTTGAAACAATGGCGTCGCCCGGACTTGAACCGGAGACCTTCAGTGTGTTAGACTGACTGATGATCAACTACACCACGACACCTTAATTGGCAGGTTTACACATTGTACCAAAACAACTATACT
Source organism: Pharnaceum exiguum (assembly GCA_900322385.1). NCBI lineage: Eukaryota > Viridiplantae > Streptophyta > Magnoliopsida > Caryophyllales > Molluginaceae > Pharnaceum > Pharnaceum exiguum. Next base: position 87,879 of record ONZK01002639.1, on the reverse strand, counting down.
ACTGAGTACTCGTATGTTTTTTTGTATGTACTCGTATGTTTTTTGGTTATTATACCTTTCAGATAAATTAGCTGGCTCTCTTCAAGTTTAGCTGATTTTCCCTTACAGATATCCCATATACTCAAGGTTTAGGCTGTGTTTTGCTAGTCGGTATTATTACACTTCAGCTTTTTTCAGTTCAGTATTTTTCAGTTCAGTTCCAATTCATATCTTACCAACTGACCAAAACACGCCCTTAGTACACAAACAATGATTTTCAGTGGACTTGAACCGAACAGAACGGCGTATTTTGAATTGAGTATAACTAATAATTAATACGAACGTACAGCAAGAAACGCAGAAGCAGAAGAAGACATGGCTAGTCTTGCTAATTAGAAGTAACGAACGGCATTGCCTAGTTAATTATTTCCTTCACCATGTTAGTAGAAGAACTATAAGAAGTTAGAATAGGTCTTCAAAACGTGCTATTTTATACGACTATACTCATGCTGTTATTGTCAAAGCTCCACTGACACTGAGCACATCGATTACGTTCTACTACACTACTACTAACTTGACTACTTACTAGCAAGTTACTACTATAGTGGCTAGTCTATACGTACTACGCAATTTCAAATGCAGGTTGCTATTCAAGTGTAGTTCTAAAATATAAATAGAACTTCTGATTTAAACTTAATTCTATAGAAATAATTAAGCTAAACCTACAAAAAAAATTGTTTGGTTAAAGATGATCAGGAAAAATGATTAGTAAAAATAGAGCTTAGAGGACAGAACCGTAGAGCACAGTGGCATAGCTTAAGACATTGTAAAAGGCTAGCTAGCAAACTAATTAACAGACGACCTACATCGAGACCTCAATCTCCAAAAGCTATACACTTCGAATTCATTGTAGGTGTGTCCGTTTGTAGGTATTACTATAGATGACAAAAAACATAAAATATCATTTATTTTTCTTTTTCCACAACTTTTAACTTATGTGCCGTCAAATGTACCTATGAAAGAAAACAAATATTGCAAAGGATTTAGTAGGAAAGACGAAACAGAAAATAATAATGATAATAATAAAGCAGTCAAAACCGGAGCAACTGGACTATGTTCTGTTACGGGAAGACATCAGTGGATGACCGGCTTTTCTTCCTCTGACAAGTGACAATGCAAATTCCCGGTTTGCAGTAGCGAACCGGTAACCGGCGCCGTTCACGGCTACAGTCAACTCAGTTGCGAGGCACGTGTACGAACTTGTCCATGTGGGTGTGACGCAGCCACCCAAGAACGCATTTTAACTCAATCCACCAAAATACTTATACTGTCCAAAATAATAAATTTCGTTTTATAGTCCATCGTTTCTGGTGGCCTTCTACTTGTGTAGTTTGCGGTCCCTTCTGAGTTATGAGTTCTGATACTTTAGGTAGGCTTTCAAGCTTTGGGAAAGAGATGTGTATATCAGTATCTGCAGGTGTGCCTTAAGTATATAATTGGCTTTTTGGTTTAGAACACGTTGGGGTTTAACGTCATCGGTTTCACCAAGTGTTGATCTCGACTTCATCTACTTATGTAGTTGAATCCAATTCGATTTATTTACTCGTAGTTGGTTTATGTTATGCTCAACAACAACATAGTGTTATCCCGATTTGTTCCCTGTTTAAAAAAACGGGAAGGTAGTTTCCGAGATTGATCCTAATTGCTTTGCTGCATTGAATTATTGACTTATCGCAACTTCACTAAAAATAAGAAGTATTAAAGGTTATATCTTACCAATTTTTCTATAATCCATTATCGCCTAAAGTTAAACTATGGAGATAACTCTTTAAACTTCACCGGCACTAGATAAATTTAGATTGTCCAGCCACTTCAGTCTATCAAGAGTAACCCTCTAGGCTTATAAGAAGGTTGTCACTCTCCTCCCTCTTCAATGTGGGACAAACATTCACAACACTCCCACTAGATGCCTTTGAGGGAGGGGCCCAAGACCGACCCGCTTGGCAATAGTATGAGTAACCCTCTAGGCTTATTTGAAGGTGCCACTCTCCTCCCTCTTCGATGTGGGACAAACATTCACAATAATGATTAATCACTTTTTAAATACAATTATTCAATTCTTTTATTTTTAATCATGATTTCACCCGGTGTACCCGAAAACTTGTTGAAAAAACAAGACCAGCCGGCATACATGAGATTTTAATTACAGAAGATCAACAATAACCGGCCAACACTATAGCTGAGTTCAAAAAAATAATACACCAACAATTCTACACAAGTTTAAATGGAATTAAAACTTTCTTGAACAAAGTAAATAAATTAAAATCAGTATTTACACAGCGCAAAGATCTAGCTACTAGTTTCAGTATATTAAGCAAACATAACAACCTTCAACAAAAATTAGTGACCAGTCTTCCTAGTTATAACTACTCCGTATATGAATTCAACAAGTCTTTGTTCTTTTTTGTTATAAATTTGGATAATTTATGCATTTACATATTTTTGGCTTCCTCTGATCTTTATGAACTTAATCTGTTTTTAAGTTCGAAACTTTGAGGACGAAACAAGATGAAGTGGGTTTGCTACATGTGTCGTGTACTTGTGTCAATAACTCAATACTGCGGTCTAATAAGCTTCGTCGTATGTTTCCCTGGCTTTGATCCGACATCAAGCTCTATTACGCCCATGCTTTCGGTATGCAATAATATTTATGCCCGCCACAATCATATATACGTTGTACGATGTTTTGTAAGTTTATTATTTCTATATATATCTCAATAATAAATCTCAGTCAGTTTTTCATGACTTCATTTGAATTGTTCTGCGAGAGAATCACCTACAAAACTAACATGAAGCCCATAAAAAAGTGGTTAGAAGACAATAATTAGTGACTTAGATCAGGTCTAACTATGATTAGCAGGAGTTTAAGGCGAATAATAATATTATTTACAGGTCCAACCAAGCAAATAATTTAAAGGAAGTAAGATGTCAAATATCTTCACAATTCGCCACATAACTTTACGATATGTAGATGCATGTTCTCCAAAAGCCGGATGTTCTCGGTGGGAGTCAGCTACTAGCCTACTAGTGACTTTGTACCGTACAGATATAACACCTTGTCGTCAAGAAAGACAAGAATTAGGAAAATAATAACTTAGTACGCAAGTACAATTATAAGTAATTAACTTTGCAGAAAAGAAAGACACAAAATTATGATTAGGTAAGAGATCAGATTATTAGAATTGTGGAACCTGATATTATTCAGGGGACCATACCTTTCGATCTCCACTCGTGGGCACGACCTATTATTGCTGGTGTTTATTTATTCATTTTTTAGAATGTATACTATGACTTTCGTTGTATAGTTGCACTTTAATACATGACATAGATACGAGTCGCAAAATCATGCGTATAATATAAAGTATCTCTAGCAGTGCATGTATATACACGACATGCGTCGTCATGAAGGTCCCTGCTATGTCAGGAGCCAAGAGCTTAGACTTGATTACTTGATACTTAGCTTGTGTGTTACCACGCCAGTGTTACTGACCACTGAGTCACTCTGAACGCCAGAAGTACTGATATTCTGTAACTGAAATCACTAGTGGGAATTTTAATGAGGAACCTTATAGAGTATCACTATCAGTGATTCAGTGTGTATATCGGGTTATTTTGTGTTTTGTTTGACTTATCAGTCTCTCGTAACCTGAAGTAACCTATATATATTCGATTTTTATGGGCGCAACTGGCCAACTCTTCTCAAGCTTTTTGTCAATAGACTCACTGGCCACTGCTCAAGGATCCTTGAGCTGCTAGCAACATAAATATCACGGCTAAACTACGAATTCTCGACGTTGTTGATTGATCATTAAAAAGTCAGAGATACGTGGGTTTTTGTGGATTTATTTTTCGTAACTAATTTTGAGATTGAGTTAAATGTGGATATTCCGTTCAAATAGAATTATTTGTTACATTATGTGCAGGAGTTTTCAAAAATAAAAAATAAAAAAAAATAAAAATAAACTAAATTACGCCAATCACCACAAAAATAGTGTTTGGATTTGAGAATGGAGAGAATATGATTCAAAAAAAGAAAAAAAGAAAAAAAGAATGGAGAGTATTACCTTCATATGCCTACGATAAGAGCTGTGTGAATATGGACTGGATCAAAATGGCGAATAAAACTTCCGTTACTTCTGATTTAAGTGAAGTGACGGGTAATCAATAATTCAATGCAACAATGCATAAGGTCGTCCTTAGAAACAACCTCTCCATGTAAAGTGTTTACTTTAATTAGAGGTAATGTTGCGTACATCTTGACCCCATAATCCCCATAGAATGGAGATAACACTGGGTTGTTGTTGTTATTATACGCAATCGGTTGTGACGGCCCTTCAAGTTCATTATTAGTGACCTCTTTTATCCATTATTTAATGGCCTAGTCTGGTTGCCATGTATACACTATACAACTAATTCTATGAAAAATAAATAAATAAAGAATACTAGTTTTAGAAGATCGAATTCACACAATTTTTATGTTTTTTCATAGAATTAGTAGTAAAGAAAAAGAATTACTAATTTATAGTGATGAACTTATGATTAATGAATTTAATAGAATTATATATAAACTTGGCCCAATAACACGTGAGTGTCCATAACCCAAAGGAGGTTCCAACCCAAAACTAATCGTTGATAGGTGGAGGGGCTCCCTTGGTTATAAACAATTAAAATAGGCACTGAATGAACAATGTGGGACAAACCTCACTCCAACACCTCACCTCACGCAAAGGCCCATTGGGCAAGAAGCGTGGACAACAACAAGGCCAACATTGGGCCGTCACACGCGCGTGGGGGGAAACAAATGAGACAGGACCATATCCCGCTCTGATACCATAATATGAAGGACAAAACGAGACTTCATTTTGAAAGCAACACTCCAAGTCTCCAAATTATAGTTAAGGGCCGAGCTCGTTTTCCTCTTTCATCGATGTAACATATGTCAATACCTATGTATGTATGTGTGAGTTTGAGATTGTTGTGAAGTGTTACAACTGTAGAGGGTGATGTAGCTGTGAAGTGCTTCAGTTGTGGTTGAAAGTGATTTCACCTTTAGTTGGGTGATAGGTGAGGTGTAAAAAAGCTTTCGAATCTTTTATTTGGAAAGTGATTTCACTTACAACACTTTTAGAAAAACTACATAACGCCTCAAAAATATAACGCAAAGTGCCGCCGAAAGGACTTCTAAAACACTTCAACCTCAACCCCAAATGCAGCTTATATTTTGTTAAAATTTAGTCACTTTAGCCTCATTTTGTTTAGAACCACCACCGAAGGTGGTTTAGTGCATTTCAATATATCAAGCAAACTCAGTACATGCCAAATCCCCAATCGATTCAAGCCAATCTTTCGATCCAAAAACGATCGCCAAATTCATATGGTTGCAAAGAAAGTAGATTATCCGCAACTTTATTTCCTAGCATACGAACATGCGAAAAAGAAATGAAATCGAAAGAAACTGAAAAGATAAAGAATATCTTCGATAACAAACCCAAGGGCGGACTTCGGGACTAGCTTCTTCTTCAGGTGATAAGACCCAAATTGTCACTCTCATCCACTATGCGTGGCTTCAGTAGCATGTGTCTAAGGCTAGTATCATTCCGAACAGCATAGCCTTGCTTCGTTCAACTCCACATCAAACTGTGCTTGGCCTTGCAGTGCGGCCTTATGAACTCCCATTGCAACCAGTTCATCCTCATGGTCTCGCGGAGCTACCCCCCATCCGTAGCCCCACTCTCCCAGTGTACCCACATCACAATTCAGCTTCCAAACACCAAACGGAGGAGGACGCCACAAATCCTGTAGTCACTTTAGCCTCAATTATTAGAAGTTTTGTTCGGTCTAGGTTATTTCTTTTGATCGTAAAAATTGTTCCATCGATATTCATCGTAATTATTTGTATATCACTAAAAATATCTCACTCTCTAATTTTACAAAAACCCAATATTAATATAATTTAAATAAATAATTTAATTTAATTAAAACAATTCAGTTCATTTGGATGTTTAATATATGGTGAAAAGGACATATGCTTTGTGTTTGGGCTTTCTTTTTGGGTTACTCGAGTCACTTTGTGGGCTTGAACTATGCACAATTTTTCATTTCTTGCACAAAACACCTAGAGTACGGTGCTATGGGTGTTTCCTTGTTCCCGCTTCTACTTCCAAGAATTCCCACGATATGACTTACCAGTAGGTCCAGACGTCCAGTACAGAGAATGCATTCACGGTCCAACGGCCGCCGGAACCAAGAGTGTAGGAACAAACATCTACAACAATGGAGCAGCAGACATTACCGAGGATTAATGACCACTGCTAGAATGTCATAATACTTCTGTCGCATAGAATACATCTGTTATCTCAAAGGCCAAAGAGTAACTTTCATCAGTTCTGCACATAATTTTAACCTGGAAGCCAATCTTATATGATAGGAGAAAGATTGCAACAACCTCACTCAAAGCTATGTTACATAGACTACAGTTTCATCTGAATTTGATCTCTGGCAGTTTCAGCAGTAGAACTCCTGACATGACATGAACATAACTGCTGACACTGTACTAATGTGCATATCAGAAGAGTGCCTTAACAACTGCTATGGCGCTCTTTTACCCTGCTTGATTCTAACAACTGCTTAGATAGGCCGTTTCACAACTACAACTAAAACTACGAGAGAAAACTATGTAGCAAAAACTGTCCCGACTTTTTTAATCTAAGCAAACATCCAATGGATCAATTCTAAGAAACTCTATAGTCTGGGGTCATTTGCAAAACTCCATCTCAATTTCAAACGGCAAGTTCAAAAGGCAGATTTCTGCTTGATGAAATTCAGCTAAAACGCAGTGTCAATGGTTCCCAAACAATTTTCTACAATCTAATTCTGAAATTCACCAAGAACTACAGGTTTATGGATAAGATACACAAAGATTCAACACATAATGTTTTAAACTCACATGTTTCAGTAATGCAGACTATAAGACAGGATGTTTTGTCTCCCACACACAATACATAGACTTTTCGTAAGTGATGATCATGGAAAAGATAGGTGGAGACTAATGCAGCAATAACACTACCCATTGTTTTTCTAGTGCTATACTGCTCTCTGTAGTAGATTGGCCATATTTTTCTAGTGTTGTTGTCGAGATGCCTTTAGTTAGCCTTAGTGATATGTTACTCTCTCCCGTGTGATATGCTCTTCATCGTATGCTACTGCAGGCGTGGAGGTTTTCATTGTGATCCAATATTTTCATCTCGGTATTCTTCCGATGATTCATGTGTGTATTTGTACTTAAATTTGGTTCACTGGCTATCTATTTTGTGCTCTTATTGTTGGCTATTTGTTGGTCGACTACACCGAGTAGTTAGTAGTTACCGTATGGAGCTTAGACCATAGGCCGACTATAGTAACTAGTAGTTACTAGTTACAGTAGAGACAATGATTAGTGATGGAGAGTTAATCTAGTTTTGACTTATAACTTGGTGAACTTATTGAGATTGGACTAATATTTCGGTTGGCTTATTATTTGGTCTTGATTTGTTATAAGAGAAAATGACTAATAAGTCCTGAAGTTTTATTAAATCGTCTTTTGGGTTAATGTTCGACTAAGTGTGGTGCGACTTATGTTTGTTTTTATAATGTTATTATTATATATATGGTATGTGACTATATATGTGGCACAAGATAGAGTGTTGGTTGGTGGTTGCTCAGCTTTAAGCTGATTCCATATGTTATGTGTGTTTTGTCTTCGAACCTGTCCATATTGGGATACCACTACCAATATGGACAGTTCGTGGATTTCAAGTTAAGTTTGGATACATGGACGGGAAGAACGAGCGATTACCACTAATTGTTTGTAGAAGTTTCTTTTTGTAATAGTTCATAATTTGATCACTTAGAAATTATTTGGTATTTGAGATAAGATGGTTGTTGTGAGCTTTGAGTAACGCTCCCGATTTTTGGTTGAGCTGTAATTGCTTCCGCTTGGGTATTTGGTTCATTTTTGCATAATTACCTAAAAAAAAAAGGTTTAATGGGAAACAAAGGAAAATCTTCCAAAATTTTCACTCTAATATGCTACTTTGTGTTATTTTATATTATAAAATCGGGGGTGTTACAGTTAGGTCCGTTTCGGTTCGGGTAAAGGTGGTTCGGTATCATTTCCTATTTTCTTTAGCCCGACAATATAAGTTGTTAAATATAACCAAATAATTAAAGTTTCTTCTAATTGAAATATGTTCTAATTGTTTAAATTTGTTATTAGCGTAAATGTCATAATAATGAAGACAATTAATCGAGTTATTTGGTTCGGATTTAATTAATACGGGTCAAAATCTGTTTGGTTAACTTATTTGAGGTTTCGGGTTGAATTTGGGCCGTCAAATTTGGGTTTTAAATCAAGTTGGGTTCGGGTTATTCGATTTGGGTTCAAATAGATCGGTCCAATTTGCCACCTCTAGCTAAGTTACATGGTTTGTCTAACATGGTGTGTTTTGTTTGTTGGAAACTTGATTTGAACTTTACTAAAGAATTGAATGGATCTAAAAAAATTGAATGTTGTTCGTATTAATGCAAAAACTAAATTGAATAGAACTGAAAATAGTAAACTAGATTGAAATTTGAAATAATCTTAATTGTAACACTAAGATTGAACAAAACGCAGCCTAAGACACCCATGAGAATCAATCGTTGATCATTTAGAGATTTGTAGTGTTTTTTTTATGCCAAGGTCTCCGGAAGGGGAGAGATTTGTAGTTAGTTACATAAACTATATTAAAAATGTCTGTGAACCCGTTTCACATATTAGTTTGGATTTGGGGGGTTATTATTGTATTATCGAGAGATCATTATAGTGTACCCGAAAAGTCATTATAGTGTACCCGATAGGTAATTAAGAACCAGTCTCATGATATAAAATAGGTTCACACAACATTTCGTTCAATCTTGAAATTAATTTCCTTGATTTACATCAAACATGAAAAATGTTGCGTACGTCATGATCTACTAATTGCTATATTAAATGGGATAAATGTTGTTGTTTTGAAATCTTGCTTGAAGTTGGATCCATTCATTCGATCTTTTGATTGTTCTTCTAAACTTCGTTCAACTTACTGCGTTCCTAGCAAATAGACTTGTATGACTTCATATTGCGTGATGGCCAATTTATTTAAGTAATTAATTATTTTTATTTGCAACGGGAAAGACCGTACAAATCAACCAAATTGACCCTATGCGGCTTATTTTAACGTAAAACTAGTTATAACCCGTGTCAAAGCACGGGATAATAAAAAAAATAAAATTTTCTCTGTATGAAAAGTAATTATTTTGCCTTATAATATTGATGAAAGTTTTAGATTTTTAGTTATTCATATTTGTTTTGAAAATATAAAATCATAAGGACAAATTAAACATTCTAAGGAACTTTATATTGTCAACCCAAAAACTCTCATTTATTTAAAAAATTACATTAAATAATATTAAATAAAAGTTTTACAACTGTCTAATCTAATGTTTTAGACTTTTGTACACTACTCTCAGTCTTGCATAATCCACTACACTACCTATACTTATTTTGAGATCAAAACTACTACATACACAGTAAACCAACTCAATATCAACGGGAGACTTCTATCAGTATCAGTGTCCTTCAAAAATGATGCTGCAAAGTTTGGATTAAACAACTCTTTTTGCCAAAACTGGAAAAAAACATCTTGAACATTAGAAAATGAAAGGCATGTGAAGCAACAAATGATCAAGAGTAAGGTAAAACACACTCATAATCAAATCATCTAATCAATAAAGATGTACATGACCTATCATTTAAATCCTTCCCACCCTCAAAGTCAGACTGGAACTTTAAACCCAATTGTCAAAATGCAAAACATTTTAAACTGACTAACTTTTAGAATGCATTGATACTCAATATAAACCAATTTGGCAAGGTCAAATCTCTACCATCGCTTCATGATACTCTGTGAAAAACAATGCACCAGATCATATCATAACTACAATTTGAAGGACATGTAATACGACACAAAAGAGATAACTATTCATAATCAGCATACCTCATATTAAAGTCCACTCTGAATAAGATATACAAATGATAGTGAGTTGAGCCTTCTTTTGTATCAGAAAATATGTGCTCAAACAACTTCTCAAGCAGCTGGAACAGAGGAATAGGTTCTACAGTTTCACCACCAAAATGTTTCGCTTCAGAATCGACATCAATTATCACTATGTAGAAGCTTCTAGATTATACCACGATAAGAAGGTTTGAGATGATGTGAAATTGCGGGTAATACTTGCAATCAAACCGGTGTCTTTAAATCACTTATTCAACATTAGACCTCCTTCCAAATTCTTAAAAGTAAATAGGCATCGCTAATTACTAACATCCAAAATTAGAGCTTGGACATAGTTTAACTACCTTAGCTCGGGTATGAAAATAACAAACAATTGAAACGAAGAGATGTTTCTTGTTTGTCCAACTCAAACCAATCAGATATATTCTTTACAAGATGATCAGAATTCTATTTACTTTAATATCTTTCTCCGGAAGTCTCTTAATGCGTTGTTGACCCAGAAATGAACGATACGTGCTTTCAATCAGTCATCCTTTAATTTTTGTTCTAATTTCTTAACTTTTTTTAAATTATCTATATCATCAACGTACTATTATCATTGAGTTCTGATTTATATGGTTTGGTTCTTGGCTATATCGCCTATTATATGTGCAGTTCTCCAGTTTGTGAAACTTCAAAAGTAGTGTATATGAACACCTCACATAAGCACAAGTATCATTTGCAGATCACAAAACGAAAACCAAAGCAAGAATTTATGAAAGAATACTAAGAAAAAAGTGAAAATCCTCACGTTTCAAGAAATTTCTTGTGATATTCAATCAAAGGGGGATATGACTACTCTTTAGATACGGAGCAATAGTTTTTTTTTTTTTTTAAAGCGGAGCAGTAGATTTATGAAAATGGGCTTAATGGAACTGCCGTTGAAAAATGAGTACAGAGGATTTTTATTTTTTTGAAAAAAATATCATTTTAGGTACCTGACCTATAGCATAATACTAATTTAGGGTCTCACTTATTCAATATATCAAAAAGGGTACCTGAACGTTCAATATTGTACCAATATGGGTACCTGCTCTAACGCCTTTACATTTTCATGTTAAGTGTGATGACGTGTCATACTCTGATTAGTTGGGGATGTGGAAAGGCAGCAAATTGGCCATTTTAACCTTATTGTAACTTGTTTTTCATCATATTTTATAGTTTCTTAATTATCAATTCCATTTTCCTTTTCTTAAAAAAAGTATAAAATATGAGAAAAACGAGTTACTGTAAAGGTAAAATGGCAAATTTGAAGCCTTTACACATCCCCAGCCAATCAGAGTATGACACATCATCACACTTAACAGAAAAATGTAACGGCGTTAGAACATGTACCCATATTGGTACAATGTTGAAAGTTCAGGTACCTTTTTGACATATTAAATAAGTGAGACCCCAAATTGGTATTATGTTATAGGCCAGCTACCTAAAATGGTATTTTTCCTTCTTTTTTTGATATACAATGTCTTTGCTGAAGTAATACACGTATAAGCCGTATTAGTTCCAAGTCAGCTTTTTTTTTAACAACTCAGCAACGTTCACCAATCAAAAATTGACAACACATAATTTTCTCCATTAATGGGGGGTTGATTTGCTTTATTTCTCTTTTCAAGATGTTCTTTTATATAATAGTAAGATGGACTATATAAGCATAAACCACTTTTTCGGAAAAAAGAAAAAGAAAAAAGAAACACTACATGACACCATCCCAGCAGCAAAGACAACAATCAAGCTCATAATCCGTACAGTGTAACTATAAGAAAATAATACTAACCATTAAAGTTACAAATTAGAAACATATGCGACGTGTTATTCTAGTTTAGCTTCTTGGCTCTAAAAAATGTACTTCTGTTACGGTGATAAATTCCCAGTTAGAGTGTTAAATGAAGAATGGTTGTACGAGGTGAGGGTATGGGGTGCTGAGGTGGCAAGAGTTTGTTAAGGGGTGCTGAGGTGGCAAGTTTGTTAGAAGTTGTTATATCGTTAGTGTGGTAAACTGTTACACATGATCGGCGTAGATAATTTGCATAACTTAGCATAAATGTGTTTGCATATAGACTACGGAGTATAAATACAATACAATTGATTGTATATCACATAACACTAATCATCAATAACACGCAAACCAAAAATACGCTCTGCATAATCACATAATCACGATTAGCATAATCACATTCACCCTCTTTCTCTCTTATTATCTTTCGGCTAAAATCAACTTCATTCAACTCAATGGAAAGCGAAAAAATTACCCCAACTCAAATTGAGAGTGAAGAACCAATTAGCAATGAGTGCATCAATCAAAAAGCTACCTATGCAGCTGTGGGAACATCAAAAGGTTTTCGTGTTTATCGTCTTGATGATGGAAAGATGATGTCTGATAGGCACGTGGGGGCAGTGAAAGTGATTGAGATGATCGAGCAGAACAACCCATATCTGATTGTCTACCAAAAAACACTACTCTT
>ONZK01002639.1:64654-74903 GCA_900322385.1 Pharnaceum exiguum | reverse complement strand
GAATAAGGTAGTTAAAATGAACATGTTAATCCGTCAATTGACCAAATTGGTATTAAAGGTGCGCATAGCAAACACATTTAGCAATCAAGTCTAATAATCTAAAATTCCTCAATACATGACACTAAAATTAAATTAGCAATTAAATTATAAACTGGATTGAAATAATCTTAATTGTAACACTAAAATTGAACAAAACGCAACCTAAGACACCCATGAGAATCAATCGTTGATTATTTAGAGTTTTGTAATTACTTACATAACCTGCATTTTCAATAATATGATATTCAAAATTATATTAGTTGAATGTATATCTTTCAACTTTAGGTACTTCTTTTTTCGTTTTAATAATAAAGTTGTGGGAACTTAGCACTTCATTAGTCAGTACATCATCATTTCGTAATAATAATAACCAATAAGACAGTCCAAACCGGAGTAACGGAGCAACGGGTTGTGTCATGTACTTCTGTTGCAGGAAGACGTACAACGTATGACATGTGTTGGAGTAGGGGTGAGGAGTGCTGACGTATTAGTTAGGCTGAGGTGGCAATCTGTTAGTAAGTTTGTTAGAATGACAGTTATAGTGTGGTAAAAATAAATTATCAATGTACATAATTTTCAAGAGCGTAGCATAATCATTTGCATATTTCGTATATATATATACCATAACTACAATTCATACATATTTTAACACACAAGATTAAGGAAATCAATAAACACCACTTTGCATCATAATTTCCCTCTCTTTTGTTCTCTCCCAATACGAAAATTCTTTTCCCAATACCAAAATACAAAGTTCAAATCAAATGGAGACCGAAAAAATAACGCATGTCAGCTTTAAGTCTTTAACCAAGAGTTAACGTTTGTCGCTCTTGGTACATCAAAAGGAGTGAAAAACATTCATGTTGGCAAAATAAATTTCCAGAAGGATGTTGGCCCAATTAAGATAGTCGAGATGTTGTACATGAGTTAATGATTGTCTATCAAGACACGGTACGTACCTTTTTTACTATGTGTTTTGTTTTGCAATTTAATATTGTATGTGTTTGAACAATGTGTCCTTTTTAATACTCGTATGTCTTCAATTTAAGTACTCCGTAGGTTCAATATGTGTCCTTTTTACTACTCGTATGTCTTCAATTTAAGTACTCCGTAGGTTCAATATGTGTCCTTTTTACTACTCGTATGTCTTCAATTTAAGTACTCCGTATGTTCAATATGTGTCCTTTTTACTACTCGTATGTTTCAATTGAAGTATGTTCTTGAACATGTGTCCTTTTTACTTTGTATGTTGTTCAATATAATATAAATTGTATTATAATATATTATATATTTTAGCCCAATGTAAGAGAAAAATGGGCAAGTAATATGTTTGAATATGTTTGAATATAATGTCCCAATCGAAACTATAATACGCTAAGGTATTGCAAGTTAATAAGGTAGTTAAAATGAACATTTTAATCCGTCAATTGACCGGATTGGTATTAAAGGTGAACATAGCGAACACATTTAGCAATCAAGTCTAATAATCTAAAATTTCTCAATACATGACGTCAAGTCTTTTGATTTAATTTATACATGGAATTCTAATTATTTATTGTTTTTCCCACCTTTTTGTTAATTCATGTTTCCCTACCTCACTTATATTTCGTCCCCAACTATCGGTAACAATCTCCTCTTTCTATTCAATCTCACTTCTATCCAGAGTCTGAACATAGGGCTTTAGTTTATTTTATTTTCTCTGCAAACTGAATATTAAGACCCATAAGACAAGAAATCTGATAAACTTAATATAATATGATTTAATTCATCAAAATACACATTGTTCCCCATATCATAATAGATAGTACTAAGTTAACATGATAAAAGTACTATCCAGAATGAAATAGAGGTTGGGGGTTTAGAGAGAGAGAGAGTTCTCTCCCTTCTCTCTAAACACCCCTAATCCCAGCCCCTTTTGTTCGACATTTCTTATGTCAAGCACTCAAGCTTACACCTAGTCTACCCAGATTCAGCCTTGCTCTACCCATACTCAGCACTTTCAATGCTCACCGTTCTCACCACTGTTCTCTCTCCCTCTACTTTGGAGTTTGAGGGCTGTTTTGATCAGATCCGGCCCGATCTGGACCACCTCTCTTCGCCTTCCACCGTTTTTTTCAGTCATTTGTATGGTTAGATCTTAATCTCTGATTGGGTTTTCAACTCTCTAATGGAGGAAGAGAGTGAAAATTACCCTTGACCACCTCCTATTGTCATTAACTAGATCTGAAACTCTAGTTTTAGTTTCAGATCTGGTGCATTTTATCCGTTTCGATCCATTTCAATGTTCAACCGACGATGCAAGATTCAAGTCTTCAAGTCTAGTTTAGCCTTAGATTAGTGTTCTAGAAGTTTAATGTCTTTAATATGTAAAAGTAGTTTATTTTTCTTGTTTTTAATGAGTGTGGTTGGTGTTGGGAGAATTTGGGAAGTGGATCTAATCTGGTTCCTTACCCCTTTTCCACCAGATTACCCATTTCTCACAATTTCTTTCAACTCCTTTAGCCACACATTAGTTAGTTTGTTCTTAGCACTTGGGTGTATGTTACTTCCCGAGATGGGACCCCAAGTGTTCACCTTCATTCCTTACCTTAAAAAAAAAAAAAAAAGAGAATGAAATAGAGGTTAGAAATGACAATAAATATTAAAGAGAATGCAAAATGCCAATTTTATCATTGGACTTTCACTCATGGTTGCTTGCTTAACTTTAGTTCCTCTCCTAGTTGGTTTGGCTGTGACAAATTTGTTCTCAAATGATGTATTTATGAGGTACATTAAGTGAAGTTCTGTGATCAGGGAGTTGCACAATTCCTCTAGTTATGCCGATGAGAGTAAAGAGCCACAGAATATATGCCCACTGACACACGTAGCAAATCTAGATTGAAACTACATATATTGTTTGGACATGTATGAGAAATCAACAAGACATTCTAACCTTTCAACGACTGTAATCAACTAATCATATCCATGCCTTTCGAGTTTCGGCCTTGTTGCGGAAGCTCCTTCGATGATTTCACGTATCGGCCATCAGTCTCAAAAGATCAAAACATTCTAGTATACAAGTTCTGAAGAGAAACATAAAATGATTGACAGAGACATTTAAAGGTCAACTATATAAGACTATAAAAGACTTGAGGCACGATAAAGAAGCCTCTCATGCAGCATTCTAAGTCCTTAAGAATATGTTCCTCCAGAGTCCAGAACAAGAATCAAGATGTCACAATTTTGAGAAGACAAGTGATGTGGCCAAATTATGCGTAGGAAGTAATTAAGTTTACGATTAAGGTGTTGGAGATAAATTTAGAAAAGTCTAGAATAACCTAGACTAGCTTATGAGATATTTGTACACATATGTTAGCGTTATCTAGAATATCCTACGCTAACATCAACCTCTATAATACCACCTAGAGGTACCGTATTAATTCTGTAGCAATACTCCCTTCTATGGGAGTACTTAGCTAACCATCAACACAATCCTCCCCCTACATCATTGTATTATCATCCCACATTTCATAATGAAAAATTCTCATCACATATTATGGATTCACCACACTTCCGCACTTATCTAAATTTCAACATAAAGCAGAATACGATCGCATCTTTGTTAAAAAAGTGTCGTCTGAGTGACTGACCTTGCTCTCACATGAAAGGGGGGAGTTTTCATCTTCTTTTTTTCTTCTTTTTTGGTATGAGCAATGAGCTAGGCATGAACTAACCGGAATATACTTGATTCAAACAAAAGGATGGAAAAATCTACTTTTGCATGAGATCAGTGGCTTGGTCAAGCAGAATGCTATGAGTAGTGTTGAGTAATCAAAGTTTATGAATTACATCTGATAAGTCAGAGAATTACAGTGCATAGGATAGTGATGTTTATACTGATAATACGAAGGTTGACAAATCCATGGAAGAGACATATAGTATCAGAGAATAATTTAGGATGCACCCTGAGAGGGAGGTCTCCTAACTTCCCATGTACCCTAAAAAAAAGGGAGTGATCTGAATGCATTGTCCTTACAAAAGAACTTACCATATTCTCATTCTTAAATTGAACAGAGGACCCTATTAATCAAATCAGTGGATTACTTAAGAATTACATAGAACTAATATCTACTTAAGCTCCTAGGTAACTCACAGATTGATCAACCGTAACTTCTGGCACCATTATACTCATTACAATCAGAAGCATATGGCCACACAAGACTGAACCTGCATAACCCAGTGTCAGTATGCATTATTCTGCTGGAATATTGATTGATCATCAGTTTCAGCCTTTCAGGCCCCAATGTATAGTGTCAGAAGAAACACACAAATGGAAAGATATCTAAAGGGATCTATTAGCTGGGGTGTATGAATTTGTTGGCCAAATTGCACTGACTTGTAGGGAAGATGTCCATTCAGATTTTAGTCACATCATCTGATCGAGTTCTAATATTGAACAAACTTGTCCAAACTCCAAAAGATTGGTATGCTTAAATACAGCACCTGGAAATGGGACTAAACGAAGATACTATGCTATTGTTGGAACAACATATTGGCGATTAGTCTAGTTCCCCCGCAAGAACCCTTACTCCAACTATATAGATATGTTGCACATTACAGCGGTTCATCATAGTGTTCATAATTTCGTAGACACAAGTCACCAATGAAAGGATTATTCATCAGTAGCACACTAAGTGCTGCGCGAAGGATATGATGATAATGGTGACTAAAATGTACTACTTGCTCAAAGCAACTTTCAACCATTATACATCAAGCTACATTGATGCTATATGTTTACTGATCATTATCTAGAGACTACCTATTCACTGATTGTTGCCAAACTTCTACCAAAAGATCTTGAATAGGAATGCACAAACTGTTTGCCTCCAGACAAATCTCTCGTCTATCATGCAAATACCTCCACACAAAGTCCAATAAAAAGAGCCAGGGTTTTTCATCATCAAGAATTCACAATACTTGGCTATTCAAGTCTTCGCAGGGCAAGGTTTGAGAAATCACATCAGATACTCAAATATTGCAAGCAGATCTCTCAAACAGACAATTGCCAACTGAGATCATATACTACTGGACTTTTGTCTCCTAAAGTTTGCTCTTTATTTCACTTTCTGACGTTGGGTAAAGTTTTCAGCGCAAGGGAATTGAATGAAGTCAAATGCAATGATGCAGCATGTAGGAACATATTCCATTAGCAGAAAGTCGTTGAAATAAACAAATTCTGAAAATTTGGACATCACAAGTCAGAAGATGGATATACAAATGGTTCATAACCTTGCCAAAGTACCTGCTAATTAGGGCGCTTATGTTAATGAACGTGCTAATTAGGTCTAAAGTCCTCTCGCCAGAAGTCCATCACAAATACTTAAGTGTAATGATCAAACACAAGAAAATGGTTGACAGCTGATCACATCACTATGCAAATTTTTAATCCTCGTCACTCGAGTCCTCGGCCATAACTACACCATTAGTGGTACAGTTATCTAAGAATGGAGGCTTCTTTGAACAACAAAGTAGAAGCACAACATTGAGTCCTATAGAATTGGGAAGCAAGCAACAACTAACAATGGCCAAGTGAACGCACAATCCCTCATATCTGATGCACGGTTTTGTTGGGTAAGATGCCGAGCATCGAGAGTTGGATAGTGGCGCGCTACTCAAATTCTGAGGACAAATACTGTGAACAACCACTACCACTAGTCAACTGGATCATGCCTATCAGTAGATCTCTTATATAATTTTTCTATCCAACTAAAGGAAAGAGGTCCATTATTTTGGCTAGGATACAGCATGTAGGAATATATTCCAATAATAAAAAGAGAGTCAAAGCAGAACCTTCCCAGTAAGGAAATCAGCTGAGAATGTGATGGGTCTAAAAAAGTGTGAATGGATGGCTAAACTAGAACCAAATCAAGAGCATTTCCATTTCTTGGAGTTTTGATATAAATAGACAAGCACAGATAGCAGAAGATATGGATCAAATGAAAAGATGAAGAGAGGGCCTTGCATGAAGAAAAGAGTCAGTTGAATGTTTGGTAGCCAAGGATGACTTGCCTGTAGCCTTGTTTTAGGAGAACGGTTTCTCCTAAGCTTGAGTGATAGGCAGTCTCCTTGGCTATCCTGACAGGCTCTTCTCTTTCATGCTTGGCCATCGTCTTCCTCCTCGATGAGTCTGATATGCTGATTGCTGAAATTTTTTGTAGTTACATTGAAATGCCCTATGTCCAAAAAAAGAGGGGGTTCTAGCATGACGAGAAGGGTTTGTTTAGTAGCCAAGGATGACTTGCCTGCATAAGTTTTCTGTTTAGAGAAGGCGTTATGCGCTTTCTCTCGAACAAAATGCCAGGCAGTCTCCTTGGCTATCTTGACAAACTCTTTTCTTTCATGCTAGGCTACTATTCCCTTCTTAATCTTCCCTGCTATTGATGAAAATCTGTGTATGAGATAAGCACCAAGGCACCAAGCCAGACCAAATGTGCATGAGATTCAGACTTGTTATCAGCTTCACCGGTTCTACTAAACTAAAAACCATAATAAGCAAGTTAGCCAAACATAATTCTCTACATTGATGTCCATACTTAGCCACTTTAACCTCAACTTAACCATATGTTCTACTAAACTGAGTGTAGTTAGTTTATAGGTGCTTGTGGCTTAAAGATTACATTTCTCTGTCTTTTCACAAATATTACGGTACTTCAGGTTAAATAACTGGCAAACAAAATATACTAAGTACCCACTGATCTTATGTATTGGGATTAAGGCTAAGCTGTTGTTGTAATCTTATGTCATAAGTTCCCATGGCAAGAAGAATGGTGGGTTTCCAAAGATGTCACCCCGGGGAAGAGGGGGAAGGGGGATGTAGGGGGTTTGGATCCACATTTTCAATGTATTTGCTTAAAGACTGTAGGCCAGTTTGCTTGACAGTGCATCACAAATATGAATACTATAGACCATAAAAGGTCAACTATACTTATGTAAGAGTGAACTGTCAACGACAGTTATAGTGGATTAGGGAGAACACATACCATAAAAAGTTTGCTGTAATGTGAACTAAAGAAATAAGTTTTTATCTGTAAAGCCTGTAATGTACTCATACCATTTAGCTGTTTTGTAGAAGACTTTAGACTAATGATCAAGCACTGCTGGTTGGCCGACGATTGAAGAATTGCTGAATCTTCCACTTGCGAATCATTGCCCACTCTTACCATATGGGGTAGAATACTTTAAAATATAGAAAGCTAAAAAAAAGGCTGGCCAAAAACATGCTGATTGCTATCGACTTCACACAAGTACACAACTGGTTTGTCTTCTCACCAGTTGGTACGTACAGAAACCCAACATACCAACTAAAAGCCTCACGATACAAATGTAATCAATATTTGTGAGTACTCCAGTTGGTCATCTAGCTTGCAGACTTCTTTTGTTTGACAAGCAGCTTGCAGACTGTAAGTTATAAATTGTATTAACGGTCAGTAAGTGTAACCGCGAAATCGTCTCTTCCTTCAATTTGACTGACTCAAAAACTACAAAATTTCAAGCATACGCCATAGTGCCATACCATAATCTGGTACCGGTCAACAAAAAAAAAAGGACAATGAAACTCCAATCTACTATTTTTTTATTATCCGACCGATTCACTGAAGTTTGCTTCGACCGGACCCAACCCAGGTCACACACCTGGCTGTGGTGGATGGGTCTTTCAACATGGGTATGACGCCTTCAATTTTTTATATCTAGCACCAACTGGTGCTGAGTATGGTTAATTTATTTTTTTGAAAAGCTACATAAAAGAATAGGAAACCCCTCCTTCCGAGGGTACCAAAATTAACTTTGTTAATAATTTATCGACCGTCAAGTATCTTTCTTCCAATTTCTTTATCGTTTCCATGTTTTCTTGCTGCTCTAGTCACGTAATATATTAAATTTTCCAATGAGGAAGAAGACGCAACAACCTAAACCCAGACAGGCAGAAACGGCAACTTCCAAGAATGTGTTTTTTTTTTTTTTTTGATGGAACTAAGAATGTAATGGTTGGCACCGAATAGAATGATATATTTCACAGCTTGAAGATAAGTTTTGTCCATACAAACAGTTAAGAGACAACATAGAGGTTCTCAGTCTTTGAGACTGGAGTTTTCTGGACAAATTGCTTTTGTCCATTCTTAGGATTTGCAGACACACATCAAGATTCACCCACATACTTGAATGCTTAAATAGTTATCAGAAACATAATGTTGTCTACCCCTGCTCAACTAACACGATTCGTTAGCCCATAGCGTACTTTTGGGTCCAGCTCCTTGCCGTGCTCTCATACTTCGCCCTGTCAGTCTTGTACATGTGAGCAATCTCTGGCACGAGAGGGTCATCGGGATTTGGGTCCGTCAAGAGAGAGCAGATTGAGAGCAACACCTATTCAAGCGAAGAAACAAACATGTCATTCACTATAAAAGAGTCAATTTCACATTAGTAAAACAGTTGCAAGACTTCAGTCACAAATGTGGTAGACCAAGAATAATGATCATAGGCACAACCGCACAACGTCTAGTACACAATGCATTAGTCCTGGGATAACTGTCCTAACTCCTAACCACATAGAGTTCTTCAGAAAAACCTCTTGACAATGTCTCTATGTTCAACAGATTCTAAATTGCAACAAACAATCATAAAAAAAAAGGGCTCTAGAAGTTGACTTTGCATGACAGTTACAAGATAGGACAACAGTTGGCATTGTACAAACAATATGGACTTGTGGGTCAAGGAAGAAATCATCATCGTAAAGCAACAAGAATGCTAAAAAAAGAACAGAAGCAAACCTTCGAAATAGTAAGAGCAGGGCTCCACTGCTCCTTCAAAATGTCCAAACAGATGCTTCCATTGCTGTTGATATTTGGGTGAAACACCTTTGTCCTGAATGCAACCTGAACATATCCACACCAGGATCAAGAATCAGATGAAAAGCAGAGAAACACAATCCCTATCACTGCATTGCTACCATACAGAACCGTGATTCTCAAAAGCCAAGTTATAACGACAAGAAATCTGTGACGAATCCTATATTGAAGGAAGGAGTGTAAACACAGAGAACAAACTTACCTTGGGAGGTTTAAAGGGATAATCTGGGGGGAAATGAATAGTAACCAGGAAAACACCCCCGGCATATGGACTGTCAGGAGGGCCCATGATGGTTGCTTGCCAATGGAACATGTCTTCACCCACAGGACCTGAAAGTTAAAAGAGAAGATAAGAAACTGAAACTCATGGCCACATGTCTAAGGATTGGCAAAATCTGTCAATAAATGGAAAATGTAATAACAAACACTACATGGTATATTCTCTGGCAGAAGCGCAATCTTAATTAAACAAAAAAAAAAAGTAACAGAGTTAACAAGCCATAACTAAATAATTAAGAACAGATGCCATCAATAATTGGATGTGTTTTAAGTTTGTGCACATGGAATGCAAAGTCAAGAACAGCGCATCCTACTCAATACATACAGGTAAACACATGGCAATATGGCATCACTTTCAAAGAAATTCCACCAACATGATTACGGATTGGGCAACAAAATTCATCGCCCACAGCCAATACAAAAACACACTGTAATATTTGTGTCCTTAGATTTAGCAATGAAACAAATTCCCACTTCCCAGCAGTAGGGCAGTAGGGCAGTGGAATAGTGGATCAGCGATCGCCAACTAATCGAACACTAAGTTTATTCGAAAATGAGATGAAACTATACAGTAAAGGAAAAACTAATGATGAGAAGTATGTTCAGACTTCACAAAAGAGGTAAAGCTTCAATTCCTTCCCAGCTATATCCTAGGGGTTATGGCTTTAACTTGAGCAAAGACCACCACAGGTTGTATAATTTGAACCCAACAACAAGGCAACAAACAATCTTTAAAAGGTCAGGCAACAGAAAAATTAGTAGCAACCAAACAAGTGATTTTATAATGAGACTGACAACTATTGACAATTAGCTTGCGCCTTTCAAGAATCAACAAAATTCTGAAACAATAATCAGAAACAAGTATTAACCCAAACCCAAAATAACGTAACAGCTGTGTACTTTCACTTTCAGTTGGTTACATCAAAGCCAATCTATCTCGACAAAAAGTTTCTCAGTGACTGGTAACCCAACCCATTCTCAACATCACAATGACAATAGTTTCACACACCACATACGCCTCAAAAGGTAACAAATCCCATTACTTC
>ONZK01002639.1:36943-64237 GCA_900322385.1 Pharnaceum exiguum | reverse complement strand
CCCCCCCCCCCCCCCCCCCTCAAACGATAACAAATGGCGACAATATGGTCCACAGAACACTGGAAACATTGAGGGAGCTAACTATGCATGCTACGTGAATCCTCAGTTCCACACCATCAAAATCTCCACCACCCAGGAAATTGACATACTCTCACCAAATTTTTCCAAAGCCTAAAGTATACACTAAACAATACCCGAAACCCGCCTACACTCACCTTCAAATAATTTCATCTTTTCTAAAAAAAATACCACATAACATCCAGCTGAACAGATTCGAACCTCGACCATGACAAATACTAACAACTTCATCGAACAAAGACTAAAACAACCATCCATCTATGCTAAGACAATCCCAATTACAACACCCACAAAAGACCACAAGAAAACCCACACCACCATACCACTCATGACAACAATACACAAAATTCATTGTCAACCATACACTTCCAGTGACCACAAGAAAGCCCATACCACTCATGGCAACAACACACCTAATTCAATGTCAACCATACACTTCTAGTGCAACCCAACAAAGTTACAATCTTTACAAAAGGATACTCAAACCACATACATTAAGTGGCAAACTAAAAACAAGTACACTATGCAATAACAAAAGAACTACTACAATTCAATTCAATAACTCCCCCAATTTTCCAATCAAAATACTCCAAAACAAGCACTAATCTTTATCACCAAAAAGAAAAACAGAATTCAACCAATAAAGTCCTAATCTTTTAACTACATATCACCTCACAACAACTAAAAAGGCCAAACTAATATAAAGTTATAATCTTTAATTCTTTATCTCCAAAAAAACACAACACCCACAAAAAATTATGGACTAATTCATAAAGTTCTAATCTTTACAACAAAAATAAATAATTACAAAAAAACACCCACAAAGAAATAAGGCCAAATTCATCATAAAGTTCCAATCTTTACAACCAAAAAGACAAAATACCCACAAAATAAAATAACAAAAATTACACAAAAAAAAAGGGTAAGGAAAAGGAGAGAGAGAGAGAGGAGTAGATAGATAGATAGATACCGGCACTGCAAGAAGTAGGAGGATCCTTCTGCAGATCCTTCAACTCCTTCAAAATCCTCTTCGAAGCCATCCCCTCAAAATTCACCTTTTTTTATAATAAAATAAAATTAATAAATAACAACCCAACAGATCCAACCCAGATCTCCAAGGATCCGAGCTCAAAAACCCAAATTCAATTTTAAAAAAAGGAAAAGAAAAAAGGGGTACCTGATATCGTCGAAGAAGAAGAAAGGCCGATCCAAAAGGAAATTAAAAACCTGGGTTTTTTAGTTTTCCCCTTTTTATTATCTGGGTATGTCTTTGTTTTGGGGAAGGAAGAGTTAGGAGAGAGAGAGGAGTAGAGGAGGAGAGGAAGACGAAGAAGGTGAGAGGTGTTGTGGGTATGACTTTATTTTGGCTTATGAGATTCTTTTTTCCTTTTTTATTTATTATATATTCAATGAGAAAAGAAAAGAAAAGAAGAAAAGTTCCTTTTTTTACTTGTAAAAAAAAAGTTTTCATAAAAACAACAATTGTATTTAACATCCTTCTACTAAAAAAACGTAGTGTTGGTTATTTATATGGACGGTTTATATATTAAAACGTTACTAATACTAATAATTTAATATGGTAAACAAAATATTATTAGGAAAAAAATTGTAAACCGTTTCATATATGAGATTGGGTATTCGGCTACATAACAATGATCTCTCTTATTCAATTTTATATATGAAACGGATTTACACAATTTTTTGTCATATTATTATTAATTCGTTTCATAGTAGTATATATTTAGAGGGTTTTTAAATAGCTTCAATAATTCTAAATATTAAATGGCAATGTTGTATATTAACGTGGACATGTTCTTTTCCACTTTGAATAACTGAATGACTAGAATGACTCGAATTTAAGTGAACTGGAAATGTTTGAGCTGAATTTTTGTTTAAATGAATTGAGACACTAATAACTTATTAAAATTTATCAATATTTAGGTTTTTGTGAAATTACATAATGAGAGCATTATAATGACATGTATGTGAATTTATGATTACTTTTGGTGTTTTTTTTCAATTTCACAACTCGAAGAAAATTCAAAATTATGTGTTTTGGACCTTTCAGATTTGGCCTCTTGGGTGTCGGTTCTTGTTTAATTTCTATTTTTTTTTGCTTTGGGAAAAAGGCTATTGGTTGTCTATGACTCTATATTCTTCTACTTGGCTAGTGCGGTGGTGGGGTCAACAAGATATTCCAATACTCCATTTTCACTCCATCATCTCTCGGTTTAGGTATGATTTTGATACAAACAAATAATTAAAACAAAATAAATTTGGTAGATTAGACTATTAGAGGGGGGTCAAGATTGTCTCTATTTGAGATTATAATTGTAAAATTCCAGTTATAAACCTACGTTGGAATTATGCAGAAAAATAGGAAGGCTTTTTAGAAAATAAAAGACAAAAGAAAAAACAACCAATCATAAGCTTGGGATCAAAACTGGAAATCTTCCGTCACTGGAGAGGATCCTAATTCATTAGAGGGTGAGATGATGACATGAAGGCAAGAAGCTTCAATCATGGATATTGGATATGACTAGAGACTAGTGGTTTAAAAAAATGGTTATCATTGATGTCATTTTCAAAGTACAATGACAAAATCAATGTTTGGCAAAATTATGTGCCTTTACTCTCTTTTTATCCATATAGGCCAATAGCCCAAAATAATATTCGTATGAGTTTGTGAGTGATGACACATGTTACTTTCATGCAATCATGTTTGTATAATCTCCTAATAAATGTCAAGAATTGTTTTATTTAGGAAAATGTTTGTCTAACGCCCCATGTTAATAACCTATCTCTTTTTATATTTTCTCTTTTTGAAAATTAATAAGGGAACTAAATTAATTTTAGAGAAAGAAAAGAGTTTTGTTTTACCTGATTTTTTGTCCCACCTTATCAATCTAGCGTTCTCAATCTTTTGAAGTTAATTTTTTGACTTGCATATTAGCTCTACTAGATCAGTCTAAGAGCTTGTATAAACGTATGGTTAAACACTTGAAAAGTAAATTCTTATGCACTCGTAATCCCATGTGTTTAGCACTTCATGTGAAATGACCCAAATTATTTATTTATACATAGGAAGAATACAAGCATGTGAATTTATGTAGGAAGTGTTAGCTACCTAAGTTCCCCCAAGTTACAAACTTCTCACATATTTCCCATGAGAAATCACTTCATATAACCATTATCTAACCAAACAACATAAAAAACTGCATTTTCATTCACCGAAAAGTCCAATTCCCAAAATTTCACCCATTGCAACTAGACCTGATTAAAGTGTTCCAACTCAAAAAATACTCTAAATTTAGGCCTTAGCTCTTTGGAAAATTCGGGCCGGATATGAGTTTTGATAAAAGCCCAATGCCTGGCCTAGTAGCCTAATTCCTTACGCAAATCTTTTTTTTTAAAAATAGAAAAGACAGCTCACTTGCAAATTTTCTAAAATTTACTACTAGCAATTTAGTTAGTATAAATAAAATATTATAACCATCAAAACCTAAATTATTAATAGCTGAATGCACAAATGGACGAATACTAAATTAGGTTAAACTTTTTCGAGTTAATTCATAAGTGAAAAATTCGTGTGAACTCGTTTAATTATATTAGACTGGTAAGAGGGATAATTATTGTGTAGTCAAGGGGTCATTATTGTGTAACCGAAGGGTCATTATTGTGTTATCGAATGGTCATTAACTCATTATTGTGTAGTCGTCGATGTATCATTAATATCTAGTTTAAATCATGCAAAAAATTCCAATCCATAAAAAAAAAAAATCGAGCAAAGCCCTTTTTTTTTAGTGAGGTAAAATTTCCAATTCATTTTTTTGGAGAACTAATTCAAAAAGTTTTATTTTTTTTATTTTCCACATATTTCCACAGCTCCAGGCTCTAGCTGCCTGCTTAACCTCCCTCCCTCTGACCAGCAAGATACAACTCATCACCGGAAAACAAAACACACAAACAAAACAAAATAAAAAAAATGAACAAAAACAGATACAACAACAGGAGATCCAACTCCCAGAAAGAAAAAGAAGAACAAGTCAAGCCCCAATACGACGACGTTTCAGACCCACAAGAAGAAGAAGAGCAACCTCAGCCGTCGGATGACAACAAGGATCTTGCACCCTTCATGGGTATCAAAGCTAGAAGGATGGCTTCTATTTATAGTAGTAGATATAAAGGGGATTATCTTGATGTCTCTTCTAACCCTTTCCTCATTAAGATTCTTGACAAACAAGGTCAAACTTCTTATCTTTTTGTTTATCTTTACATTTCTTTGAGAATAATTTGTGGGTTTGGTGCATTTGGTTGTTTTGTTTGGTTTGTGATGTGGGTTTTTGTTGGTTTTGTGAAATTTGGCTAATTTATGTGAGTTTAGTGTAAATGGGAAGTGGGTTTTTGTTGGTTTTGTGAAATTTGGTGTTAAATGATTAAATTATGTGATTTAAGTGTAAATGGGAAGTGGGTTTTGTTCTTTGTTGCATAAAGTTGAATTCTTTTGATGTACAAAGGGTAAAGTTTAAATCTTTTTTGTTAACTTTGGTGTCTAGTGTAAGTAGGAGGTGGATTTTGTTTATTGTTGGATAATTCAATTTCTTTTTGATGGAGAAGAATACCTCATGTAAAGTTATAATCTTCTTTTGTGTTCTGGTTGTAGTGTGGTGAGTTTTTGTGAAGTGGGATTTTGTTGTTTTTGTGATTTTTTGGTTGGAAAATGACTAGATGTATATATTTGTGTTTCAATGTTCGAATGCAGTTGTTTCCTTGGAATGAGGGATCAAATTGATTTTAGATTATATAGTGACTATGAAATGAAATGATATATCTCTTAGTTTGTGAACTGCATTGGACAATTATAGTAAGATTGATAGATAGTGATTGGAACTTGGAAGGGTTACTAGTTTAGTAGTTTTAAGCTTGATATTGACAACTTTTATGTGGTGCCCCGATTGATGAGGATGACGATTAAATTGGGTCTGATGTAGTAAAACCATTTTGGGCTTTGAAGACCAGTGATTTGTTGATGGGATTTTGTTTTTTTGGTGCACAGGTTTATGCTCTTTCAATGGGACTAGTTTGTGGAGTGTCAATCTTGATGTTTGGTCAGTAAAGTTTTTTGCGAGATTTTGTGAATGTATACATGGAGTCATGGGGAGTCAAAGTTGTTGAAATGAAAGTTGGTTTATGTGTTATATTAGGGATTATCGAGGCATTATCTGTGAACTTTTTGGGGGTTTTAGTTCGTGCCTTACGGTCTTATAGAGTCATGATCATGTGAACGTTTGAAGGTTTTAGTTTGTCCCTTTGTTGGACTAGTCGGATGTTGATGGGAGGATTCTGTGTGATATTTAATTTAAGTGGATCCCTAGGATATGTTAATTATTGGTTCCCCAATTGCCTGTGAACATTGTGATCGTATTATGAGTACATTGAAGTGATATTTTGCTAACTAGTCAAAGTGGTGAGTGTGAGAATTTGGTCTCATGAGGGACGACCATGAGGATTACTCCAGCTGTGGAAGGAATTTGACTGGAGAGGATGAATGATGTATGAGGTCATGAGGATGTTATTTTATATCTTTTTGGTC
Source organism: Pharnaceum exiguum (assembly GCA_900322385.1). NCBI lineage: Eukaryota > Viridiplantae > Streptophyta > Magnoliopsida > Caryophyllales > Molluginaceae > Pharnaceum > Pharnaceum exiguum. Next base: position 58,566 of record ONZK01002639.1, on the reverse strand, counting down.
TTGGAAGTGCATGTGATCTGGGTGCTGAAGATGGAGATCTGGATGGACTATTGTGTAGAGTTGATGAAGTCTTGTCAGTTTTTTTTTTTTTTTGGCGTGCAAGTCATATCAGCATATTGACGGATGTTTCTCTTATACTGATTCATCAGCTGGTTGAACTTGAGAGGAACAACTATATTGAACTGGAGAGGAACAACTACATTGAACTGAAGCAGTTGAGCCCTTTCTATGAGCAATGCTTTTGATTAACGTTGATAAGTGTTCATTTAGGAAGCGTAGTCGACTTGACCTGAAACCCTTGCGTAGGAGTTGATTAAATCTGAATAGTGTTGGACCTGGAAAGGCTGACTTCCTCTTTTTAAGTGATTAAATAGTGATGCCCCTTGTATTATTGTTTGACGATTGCAAAACCTGAGTTGGTAGCTCTGAGTGGGTAGCTCAGTTAGTAAGACCTCAGACACCTATTTTAAGGGTCCCAAGTTTGGTGGAGGTTTTCCCGGACATTAACTTCACGGCCCAAGGGATTAGTCATGCATACCCATGTTATTTGGAAGAAAAAAAACTGTCCGCCCGCTTGCAAGATTTCTTGCTGAGCTATGTACATGAGGAGATTGTGGGTCATCAACAATTCAGCATGTAGAGTAATGGGACTAAGTGACTAACACGATTTTTAGGTGGCTTTTACCGTGTTGTCGTTGCGTGCATACAATTCTAGAGTGCTTTTTAAGGAAATTATGGGATACCTAATCTTAGCAGAGGAGGTATCTACATTTGCTGAAAATAGGTGTTCTTAAAAAGTACACTTACTTTGTTAAGAATTTAAGCGAGCAGTTCTATGGTATTCTTGTTTTTGCTTTCTGGTAATTGCTAGATTTATGTCGGACTGTAGAATAATTTTGAAGGAGCAACACTGGAAAACTGTATATAAGTTTCATTAGGAACTGAATGCACTAGCTATGCTACCAGGGCATCCTCGTCTTAATTTTTCTGAATTTTTTCTTAGTGCGTTTTGTGCACCATCTCTCTTACTTGTTCATCTGGCATTCTATTGGTTTTTAGGAAGCTCAATCCTCTGGTTGATAGGTCGAATTTATTGACCAGCTGCACCTGTTTTTCTGCTTGTGTTTCAATTTCTGTGCTTAACAGTAGATTAGGTTGTTCTACTTGAATAGTGCCACCAGACTATTCAATACTGTTCTCGGAGAAGAATATTCTTCTTGTCCTTTATTGAATGTGATGAAGGAAATGAATTAGCAGCAAGAAATTGTATTGTTCTTTGAGCATCGTGTGCTCCCTGTCAATATACCAATATACCATTGGCTGCCACAAAGCTTTTGTATTACTTGTAAACAGTAAAAAGTAAGATTTTGAGCCTCCTGCGTTCAACTGTGATCGTGGTTGGATCCATCAATCCAGTGGCTTACAAAAATTTGTAAGGGTAGGGTTGCGTTGGAGAATAGTATGTGCCAGAGGTCAGCTTTTATTAGTACTATTTGTTCCTCGTTAGTGTAGGTTTAGATACTATTTCTAGATTTCTGCTAATAATTGACTTCATCTACTGCCAAAGTTGTCTTTGATGGGATCTGGGAATGGAAAAGTCCTCCCTCTGCCCATAAAGGGGTGGGATGCAGACATCTTGAGCCAGTCTTCATCATTCATATGATGCACCCCTAATGATCGCTACTGTTGGGTTGAAATCAGCTCATTTGTTCCTTCATTGTGAGGTGGCATATACTCTATGGCTTAGACTGTTCCAGATTGGCAGGGAGGTCTGGGTTTGTTCAGGTTCCGTTATGGACTTTTTGAATACAAGGTTTTGTTGGGTTTGGAGGGAAGAAGGATAAGAGAATTCTTTGGCGCTGTAGTTTTAGCCATTTTCTGGTGTATATGGTTAGAGCGGAATAGTAGAGTCTTTGATAGTGTCCTCCATCCCATAGATTATATTTGGGGGCGAGTAGATTTTTTGGCTTCCTTTGAAGGGCTATTCTCTTTCCGATATGGTGCATATGGTAGTTTTTGTTTATAAGTTAAGAAGATGACTTGTCCTCTTAAGCTTTTTCCATGGTTTATTTATTAATACAGATTATTCTCTATCAAAAAAAACTATTGGGTTGAAAATCAATATTGTAGGCTCTGCCTATTTTCAGGGCTTGTTTTACTTGCTTGGTTTTGAGTATTAATCTTCCAGCTGTTCCGCATGTTATTTGATGTCTTTTGCGTTGCTGGTTTTGCAGGTGACCGGCAAGTTCTCTTTGCTGACAAATTTTTGAAGTTCACTGGTTCCGGAAAGATCAAAAGACGTATTCTAATCATAACCGACTATGCTGTTTATATTGTTGATCCTGAGACATATGCCCTGAAAAGACGGATAACCCTTGCAGCCGTAGAGAAGCTTTATCTAAGCAAACTCTGTGACAATTTCTTTGCCATCATAATCCCAACAGAGTATGATATCCTTATGGCAAGCACCAGAAAAAATGAAATCGTGACTGTTTTGGTGGATGCTACAAAGAACACGTCGAATTTTGAGCTTGATGTGATCTTCAAAAACAGGTGATTTTCATACCCCGTGATGCTTTGAACCTTCTTTCTATTCCTGTGAGTAAACAAGGATTATCTGGCTATTTAATTCCCATCTCATTATGCTATTTCATTGCCGTTGTTCATGGTTATGGTTTACTTTTGCTATACTGATCTCAAATTGAATCACCTGCCTCTCAGTGCTTACTGCATACCTATCTTGATATCTTGCCCACAAGTGACATGATCTTTGTGTAGAATTACATGTTCGTTTTCTTCTGTTATTCTCGAAAGTTTTACATGTGTTCATCTCGATTCTGCACTGTGTGAAAAATAATAAGGACCAGACAGAATTTTCATATTCTGGACATAGGCTACTATGATATGACTACATAACTTTACACGGCCTCTGCTAGCATAGGGATTAGTTTTTATCCGGATGATTCTTCTGTGATTTCTATTTCACTCTAATGAAGAAGACCCCATCCTGAATATAGACAATGAGGGGGTGTGTTATTCGTTAAGGTGTAACGCAAAGAGATTTGGATTCAGTACAGCGTAAGGGAACGGCAGGTGCTGTTTTTTGAATGTGTATGGTACATAAGATGTGACGTTCGTAATCCACCTTTGTTTAATTTTACCTGTTAACGGAGGCATGGATCATTAAGTCAGTATTCCATCATTAAATACATTCTGTGTCAACTGTCAACTAGGTTCTCTCTCCTGAAACCAGAGAAGTTAGCTAACCTAGGTCTCAGTTTCTTGAGAGAGCGAAAAAAACAGATGTTCAAAGGAAAAATAAACGAGGTTCTATCAGGAAACAGAAAAAATCGAGGTGGAGAAATTGACGTAGCAGACTGTTGGGAAGGGGGCATTCAGCAAGGAAGATACCACTGGTTGATGGCGGTATGAATTTTGGGGGATCTGTTACTGCTCTGTTTCGCAAATGACAAGCCAGATGCTGCAACCAATGGAAATGGAATCCATTATTTCTTAAACTTTGACTTCATTGGGCCCAACCAAACACCCCCTTAGAGGAAAGCTGCATATAAGTTGTAGGAGGTCAACGAAGTGCTGTTGGTACACAAGGAATGAAGTTCAATTAGCCAAACAAAGATCACTTTGTACATTGAGATGCTATACTTAGTAGTTTTTTTTTTCCATCTTCCTCCCGTTGTCCTTTTTGATTCTTGTAGTAGCCTGTGTTATTTTTCAGAGCGTTCCTTGTTTCTATAATCCCGCTTGCTTAGAAAAGGGGGATGTCTTCATGAGACTGTCTAAAGCACATTGAGTAGTTGAGTACTGTTATCAATATTCAATAGCTATTTTGGTTGTCTCAGTAGTTAGTAATTCCTCATCATTGCTTTAAGCCTTTTAAGGCCTATATTTTTCCCATTGTTATAATTGATCCAATGGATTTCTTGTTTCAGGTTCGAGTATAATCCAGCCGCTGATTTGGTGAAGGAGGTCCATTTTGAGGAGGTTGATGGTTAGTGTTGCCTTGCGACTTTCTCTCACATTTTGTTTTTTTCTCTTCCAATTTCAATGTTCCTGCCCCTTTCAATGTTCCTGCCCATTTCAATTTACTTAATGGCTTGTTTGGTTGAGAAATTATGGGGTTTGGGTTGGGTTGACACAACCCAAAGCCAAATAATTTGTTTGCTTGAGCATTAGTGTTGGGTTGAGCCAACGTATTGGTTTTTGACCGACCCCGTACAGTGGGGGTTTCATCATACCCATCACTCCATCAGTTCCTCCTCCTTTCACACCCTCTCACCTCCCACCCTCCTTTATCCACCACCACCTCCACCACAACCAAACACTAGCTATAGCCTATAGGTTGATACAACCCAACCTAAATGTGTGGGTTTTGCCAACCCAACCCCATGGATAAGCGTGTGGCTCGGGTGGATATTAGAGGTTTTGCCTAGAATAGCAATATTGGAGAAACTATTTACCAATATAGCAATTTGACAATTCTAATTCCCAAAATAACAATATGTCATACAAAAGTCAACTTTTAATGATTTTTTTTTTTTTTGCAAACCCTGACATTAGTATTATACGAGAAAAAAAAACTTATTAATAAATGAGACAAATAAAAACACTCTTTGCTAGTAAATTAATTATACCAGCACCTCAAAAAATTGTACCAGTATCTCAAATAGTGGTACCAACACCTCATGAAACACGAAACACTACCTCACAAAAGATCATGTCCAATTTATCAAAGCAAAACCATGTCCTATGCGTGCCAATTATATTAGAGTTGACTTTTCTTTATTCAATTCTTCTTCTCTAAATCTACCATTAGTTTAGTTTCGCAAATAATTTTGTTTAGATTGACAACTACGTACAACTAGCATCAAAAAGGTCCAAACATACATAAACATAGCCATTAGCCTGTAGGTATTGTGCAAGATGATCAAATACTAATTAACATTTGTATGCCCTAAGTGGGGCTAGGAGAAGTTTACTGTATAAATACTAATTAATGTTCGTATGCCCTAAGAGAGTAGTGATAAAATTAATTTATTTATTAGCAAAGAATGTTTTTTGCTTCCTGACATTTATTTTTAAGATTTTTTAGTGTAATACTATTGTCATCCTACGTTTTGCAAAACAAAAAAAAAACATTGAAAGTTGAATTTTGTATGAGATATTGTTATTTTGGGAATTAGAATTGTCAAATTGCTATATTGGTAAATAGTTTCTCCAATATTGCTATTCTAGCAAAAACCTCGTGGATATTATTTATATTTGTACAGTATTGTTATTGAATTAATTTTTTTTGAGAACCAGTTATTGAATTAAATTTTGATTGGAGAAGTTCTCTTACAAGCCAAAACATAATCTTCGTCGACTATTATTGTAGTTTTACTTTTCACATTGTTCACTTTGGTTCAGTCTGTAATTCTTCCCTGTGATCTTATAATTGGCAGGTGGTATAAAGACTAGAATTTTGAGGAAGCCTGAGGAAGATTAGCTATGTCATATCCCGATTTCAGGGTGGTCTTCATCATTGTAACCTTCCATTCAACATGTATATCATTCTTTCCTTTTCCTTTCTGTCTTTTTTTCCTCTTTCCTTTTTATCCATATTCCTTGTATGTGGCGTTGGTTTGTAATGTTGATGCACGAACATTGTGAATGTACTCCAAAATCTATGAAAAGTCAATGAGTTTACCCATGAAAAGTGGTTGTCCTGTTCTCATGTTTTTGCTCGATGTTGATCTGGTTTTGGCTTACGAGCTGATAATAATGCAACTCACATGGCACGCTTTAAGCAGTTGGAGCAAATATGGAATTTGCAAAGGTCGCTCTAGATCCATCAATAATTCAACACAATAAGTTTGAAACTTAATAGACCTCAATCAGATAGAGCATCTGTTCCATGATATACAGTGTTTTAGTTGTGAAACATGGATCAAAGAGATACTGTAGTAATTACCATCAGCGTAAGAGGACCGTCTTTGCGTTTGCATCGGAGAAAGTACAAAGGATGATTTAAAGTACCTACACACGAATTATACCCCAATATAGCGTAGTTGATACATCAGGTCAAGGATTTAATTATGTTGGAAAGCATCTACACGAGCTATACCCAATAAATACATTCACCTTCAGGCCTCAGCCATGTACAAAATGTACAATGGCAGTATGGCACAATGCGATACTCTCTTTTCCCTGGTTTACCACATCCAAGGAATTGGACAATGTCTTGCTGTTATTTGAACAAAATAAAGATTAACCGATCAAAGTGTGCATTGAATTGAACAGCCAGACCCAAACGCGATCTGACAACTGAAGTAATATAAGGTGTACCTAAAACTGGCCTGATTTTTTTTTTTTTTTGAAAAGGTTAGGAATATTTTCCTGAGATACATTCGTAACATGGAATCCTTCGTAACATACCATGAAGTAGTCCAAACTTCTCTCTTTTTACATCACCATTATTAGTGATCCAATCATAGCTCTATTCCCTTCCTAAAAATATACTCCTAACTGTTGTAAGTGATAAACACTAATTATAAGAAAAATCTACACATCTTCGAAGAGATTCTTGATCTTCCTTGGAGCTTTTCATGCTTAATGATTGTAGACTACCAGGTTATTGCCTTCAACTTAGAATTTTATCGCTCCTATGCTTAATGATTTCGCATTATCACTGGTATATATGATACTATTTGTCACATTCATTGATCTAGTTGACGGTAGTTTTTGGAACCAACATCAGAAATGAATTAGTCCGAATTGTGTAAATGGCCAGACTGATACCAATCGTATGGTTTAGGTATGGGATAGCAGACCCACGAAACTGCTCATGATTTTCTGAGCACAAAGCAGGAAATCAGGTGGTTTCGTGTTTCAGTAAGGTTAAGCTAGTGTTTATTTTATTTGATGATCTCATTAGGTAACGCTGGTTTTATCTCTATCAATCAAATCAGAGAGCAAGGCCTTTTGACTATTGGACAATATCAACAGATCATAGTAGGTACACAAGCCAACGTCAACAAATTGTTTCGTAGTAGAACTGAAGTATAATAAGACTAATTGATCAAAGCTTAAATTAGCTTTAAATATTTGGATTCACTGAACGTTAGGTATTAGCAATTGACTACTAGAAGCCGTAAACACATCAGATTAGCTGTGAGGCATAGTGCATGGTAGTGAGTGAGAGCAGCAGAATAATGCACTAATCATGTTTGACCTTAGCTGGATCAGGTTGGTAAACTACTTCCTTCACACTTTGTCCTAGAAAATAACATACAAACAAAGACTATAATAATCCCAACCATGTGCCTAAATTTATAACAAAATTTACCCCCTCGAAGAAAAAGAAAAAGAATTTAAAATGAAAGAGGAGAAAACATCCAACAATAATCTCTTCTGAACAACTAAACTTAGCTACCATGAAAGGAACCTTATTGAGGGGTAGAAGTTGATCCTATATGAACCATATGTGACAGAGATGCTGGTGTAGGAGTTGAAGTTTCAGATGATGGACGTGTTCCGGAACCAGTTTCGCCTTGTCGGATACTTTCGACCATTCTGACAACCTCCCACATCTTAGGCCTCCTGTCTGGATGCCTCTCAACGCAAGTCATACCTAGTTGTAGCATAGACACCATTTCTTCCTCAATGTGAGGGAACTTAAGGAGCTCTACATCAAACACTTCAGCAGTCCATTCTTCTCGGACCACTGAAGTCACCCATTTGACTAGGTGCACTCCCTCCCCTATGGGTGTTTTTCCTGTCAAAAGTTCAAGAACTAGTACACCGTAGCTGTAAACATCTGATGCTTGGGTTGCTTTCTTAGGGTCTGTCACCTCTGGTGCCCTGTACCCCACAATCCTTTGGATTGGTGGAGCCAATGGCGTTATTATGGTTGCTAGACCGAGGTCTGATACACAACCAAAGTTTTGAGGATTGAGAAAGATGTTTGAAGCTTTGATATTTCCATGGACTTGTTTTCCACCATTTTGAGCATGTATGTCGCATACGCCTCTAGCTGCACCGATGGCTATTCTTAGTCGTGTTTCCCAGTCCAATGGAGGTCGCTCTTCTCCTCTTCTCCCTGAATAGTGAAAGATGTCAGCAATGAATTGAAGTAAAGCCAAAAAGTGAATTAGCAAAAAAGTAGCTAAGGATTAGAAATCAAAAGAACATAGCAAACTTGCATTTACCGTGTAGCAAGGTGAACAAGCTTCCTTGGCTGAAATAGTCATAAACCATGAGCTTCTCATCTTTCGAATAATAGTATGCCCTAAGTGCAGCCACATTCTCATGCCTTATTCTACCAACAATCTCCATCTGCTGCTCAAACTCACGCTTTCCGACACTCACTTCTTTGAGCCTCTTCACCGCTACTGTGGTGGAATCCTCTAGGGTGGCCTTGTATGTTGTGCCAAATGTGCCCTTACCGAGCACCTCAGCTGAGGCCCTCAACAGGTCCTCCAGGTCAAATGCCAAATTTGAACCTTCAAAGAATGTCATCCTTCCTGTCTTCTCTGTTTGGGTGTCTCCTGGCACCTTTTTCTTCTTCCAAGATTTCTCATTTTGGGCACCAGTGTTTTGGTTTCTCTCTTTGTTCGAGTAAAACACAAGCATGAAAATCGCGATCACCACAAACAGTACAGCAGAACCACCAAGTATTATACCCAATAATGCAGTATCACTAATCTTCTTGGATTTATGGGGTTGGTTAGCAGGCGCAATTGATGATGGCACTGGGGGAATAGCAACCTCCTCTGTAACATTGTTGCCTGAAAATGCTGATTTTGGGAATCTTCCAAAATACTGAGGCAAAGTTCCATTAAGATGGTTGTTGGATAAGTTCACAGACCTCAAATTAGGGAGAGCTACATCTGGTATGTGCCCGGAAAGCGAGTTACCCGAGAGATCCAGAGTGGTAAGAAGGGTTAGATTTGCAATGGAAGGGGGGATAGTCCCATTGAAGTTATTGTTGGACAGATTCAGGACCACAAGGTTTTGCCAGACAGAGAAATCAGTAGGCAGAGGACCAGAGAACCTGTTGGACTGAAGGTACAGAGAAGTTAAGTTCTTCAATTTGGAAAAATCAGATGGAAATGGACCTGAAATCCTATTTCTTCTGAGGCTCAGTGTTTGCAGTTCGGAAAGGCGGCCAAGCGTGTTCGGAGGGATCGATCCACTGAGACCGATACCCGGCAATCTGAGGGCTGTAACTCTTGTCTGATCATTGTTACAGGTGATACCGGTCCAGGTTGTGCACACTGGAGTGCCAGGATTCCAGTTCACAAACCTTGCATGGCGCATACTTTGCAGGAATTCAAGCAATGACTGCTTGTCTTCAAAAGGCTCAGCATATACATTGATCAAAGATAACCCAAGTAACAAAATTGCCTGCAAAATGAGGCATAGCTTTCCCATATTTTCTCCTTCTCTGTATGTAGAAAGGACAAATGTGCAGTTTGTTGTTGTAGAACAGCTTTGCTGCACTATATATCTCTCTGAGAGTATATCTTGGTCATAATCTAAGAAAAGAAAAATTAGATTAGTTTGGTGATATTGGAAACATCGGCGCATAATAAATTACTGTAAATTAATGTAAAAACGTTAAGAGCTTTAAAGTCCAACGGTCTATTCTTTGTTCAGTACGCCAGTACTGTCAGAAAATTATTAGCAAATTCAGTTACGCAAATTTAACATAATATCCGCGTAGACTTCTCTGTCAACCACTTAATGAAAATTGTTTTGGCTACCCAACAAGTCAAAAGCATAACAACACTAAATTCTTTTTTTTTTTTGTCAAAAAAAATCATACTCCCGGGAAATTTGACCAAACAAATACAAAAAAAGTTCTCAAAGAAAGAAAAAGAAGCTAATAGTCTGCATCATTTTGCACTTTCCCGGGAAACAAAAAGGGAAAATAGACACTTCTAGCTTGCATTAGAAAACATAAAGTTATGTGAACTCATTTCATATGTAAGACTAGAAATGAATGATTAGTGACCCTTTGGTGACCATTATTGTTACTAGTGACCCCTTAGTGGTCATTAGTGCCTCGTCTCATACATGAAACGGGATATCACAAATTTTATGTTAAATGAAAAAAACGAAGAAAAGAGAGTTAGAGCTTACATGCTTAATTGTGATCACCCCAGGAAGAATGACTTAATGCACCACAGCATCAAATGAACCTCTGCAAGCTCATGTTTTTTGTTCTCACTCTACAAAGTCATCTGCAAAGTGTAAGAGAGTTAAGTGAGACAAAACTTTAAGCAACAAAGTTACAAACTTTTTGCATATTCAGAAACTGTGCACGTACCAGAAAACCCAACAGCAAGAAAGAGTCTGACTTAATTCTCTGCTGTCTACCAGAAGACAGATAGAAAGAGTGGGAGGTGAGAGAAGGGAATGGACGGTGTAACTATAGTATATGATGATATTGTAAATGAATGAATGAATGAAAATGATGATGATGATGATGATGGAAAGAGCATGTGAGGAAGATGTATGTTTATTGCTTGCAAAGGTGGAAAGTCAAGAAGTGTTACAAGTATTGTTTAGGCTATAAACATAAACTAGTAACTTGATTAGTATTAGTATTAGCATATCATTGAAAGTGCCTTCAAAAGCTGAATAAATGCAATCACTAAGTCGATCAATTCTCCTTTATTTTAAAAACTTTTAATAAATAGGTTGGGTTGAGTAGGTTGATAAAACTGCAATAATGATTGGCTTATAATATTGAGAGTGAGTTATAAATGGCCCGTAGGAAGGGGAAGGTCCATGTGGAGACAAAGCTGAGACAACTAAGGAATATGGAGAAAATCTGCATGAAAGTACCCTCATTTTGCTTGTTTAGTTCTTACAAGTTACAACTAAATTCACATTATTATATCAATCTTTCATGATATTATGGATACCATGTGAGCAAGCCTGGTATTCCATTTTCATAAATTCTAGTATATGCGGTTCTTTGTGGATAGCTTTTGTGAGCCATGATATATACACTTACATTATTACATATATGATCATTGTTAATTGTTGCTCTAATTGAAGAGTTCTACGATGTGAACTAGAATATTGAGGTGAATTTGTAAATTATGCAAACGCGTTTGCTTTCCCTTTTGAGTTTCAACAGATGAAGAGGTCCTGTAATTTGAAATCTTCAATTTTCAGAAAAATAACAATAGTACAATCGGTGCTCCAACTTTCTTAAAAATTGCCATTATTAACCATTAATGGTGTAATGTTTCTTTCAGGAAATACTCCATCTATCCAATATCGAATATCCTTTTTGGTGAAATTATTTTGCTCAGATAGTCTTTTATTTGATTAGTCAATTTACTATCATTTTCCATTAAACCTCAAAGTTTATCGTGTTGTAATTAAAATCACACTATATCAATTAGGGGAATACGGATCCTCTCCATTTGCATCTTCTCCATTTACCTTTCATTTCAGATAATTTCAGATACTGTCTAAGTACCTGTTAACACAATACTATATATAGGCCAGGGGATAAATTTCCATCATCATGCTAGGGTCCCAAAACCTTACAATAACCCTATGCTAATGTTTACAAATTAAAGAGGCCCGTTATAACTGTGAATACAACAGAAAGAGATCGTTTTAATCGTACCAACATAAAAGAGATATAAAAAGTTGGTTTCGCATTTTTGGTATCAACACCTAACTTGTAGTCTAATAATTTAAATTCCCATATGTACGTCGTCGTCGCCTGTCAGCCTGTGTATCTGTGCATTTAATATACCGATCATAACATCACTAGAGATAGTTTCTCGAGTGACTTTGAGCCTTTGAGGGGACAACCCCGACTAGCATTAGTTGAGAACTCCATCATGGAAAATATATAGCACATTTTGCCATATACTAGCTAGACTGGCATTTTTTAGCTAGCAGATAGATTGAAATAATATTATTGAACAAGTTAGATAAGTATAGTTTCAACATGCGACCTTGATAAGAGAGGATGATTGAAGCTCTCTATCTGCCTGATAGATGCATCTTCTTTATACTACCAAACAATCAAAAAGCTAGGGGTCAGAACGACAGCAACCACCGAAGTAAGTTAGCATAATCAAAATTAAGCAGCAGGTTTGTCTATTGCATGCAATGCAAGTATGTGTTTGGTAGTAAGTATGTGTATGTCAATTGGAATATATATGTTGATGTTGACGGGCAATTGAACGTCACGAACGACCCACCGCCCTGTCCACATATCTACGCCATTTTTCTACAAGATCGGCTCTCACTGTACGTGCACTTGATAGGTTGATTTCACAATCAACTTGATCATTGCCAGAGGTCCTCAGTTAATATAGGTTCACATGTTTGGTTTATTTGGTTACATTGCAAGTCATCATCACTGTCGACAACTTTAAATTACTTGGACTACGTACTACTTCCGTCTACCAATCAACTAACCAACTTATATATATGATCCTGTGAAATGTTTCTGATTTTCCATGCTTCTATTGTCACCGGGTTGATTAAGCTTTGAGAAATGCCCGAGAAAAACCAAAATCCAACAGAAATTGTCATAAGAGGCAATGAAACTGTATAGTTATGCACTATTTACAAAGACATCAAGGTGCAATTTGAGGAACAAATGCTATTAATAAGAGGAGAAATATTAACCTTGTTTTTGAGCTACAATCGTACTTGGATGTATGAAGATCTGGGTAGTAAGTAGGGGTGATAATGAGTTGAGCGGCTCGTCGGTCAAAACTTGATCAAAGGTAAGCTCGAGCCAAGCTTGGGCTCCACTCGACATCTGCCTTGAGCCGAGCCGCGCCGTGCCAACGTGAGTTCGACTCGGAAGGCTTATGAGTTGGATGTGATTTTTTTTTGCATAAAAATAAATAAACATATATTACTTATTATTAATTTTTAAAAATAAAACGTAATGTTAGAGGAAGTTTTCGAACTTAACATACGATATATAATAATACTTGTTTATATATGACTACATCCATAATCCATTCCACCACTCCAACATTCTTATTTAATAAAGCACAAGCACATGAGTTTAACAATGGCGAAAATTGCAGCTCGAGCTGAACTTATTTAAATTTTGGGAAAATTGTTAGCACACCCCTTTTAAATACCGAATTTTGTAAGCACACCCCTTTTTTATTCAAATTTTTTGGCAAACCCCTTAAACTCAAAAAGTGTTGTTAAGACACCCCAAAATTGACCATTTGACCAAAAATCAACTCGAAATTCCCATTTTACCCCTGTTTGACCCAAATTGACCACTTTATAAAAAAAAAAACCGAAATCCCTCTTCTCCTCGTCACACTCCTCTAATTTATATCTTCCACCCCTAATTGTTTTCATTTATACTTTAATAAGTTTTCGAAAGTCATCCATTATTCAAAATTTTATCAAAAATAATTATAGGTTGATTTTTGATAGAATGGTCAATTTGGTTCAATCAGGGGAGAAGGGGAATTTCGCGTTGATTTTTGGTCAAATGGTCAATTTTGAACACCGCTTTATTTAGTACTATTCACTTTGGGGTGTGCCAACAATTTTCCCTTAAATTTTTCATGAGCTAAACTGAGCCGAGCTTATAGAAAAAATCGTCTCTTTAATTATACGACACCGCTTTATTCAGTACTATCCACTATTCAACGACCTGTTAAATGTTGTCCGTATATCACTTCCGCGATATATCACATGACTGAGTGACGCGACACATCTCTCATCCTCAACTCTCAACGCAATTGACAACCATAAACGAAAAAACAAAGGTTTTATAACAAATGACAGACCAAACAAAAGTACATACATCTCGCGATAAACCAAAGTCCCACTTGAAACTCTCTCTCACTGTCTCCCCGATAATCTCTCCTTTTAAAACAAAACACAACTGATCTCTCTCTGTAAGTCATCTCTTCTCTCGTTAGTTATTTTCTCTGCATATAAATATTATTATCTCCTTTTTCTTTTTCTTTTGGTCTCAGTTGTACTAGATATAAATATACCCAGTTATGTTGAGAGTAAAGTTTGGACTTTTTAGCCATCTGGGTTCTCTTAAAACTTAAATTTACGCAACATATGAACTGGGTTTTTTATATCATTGTACATATCATAAGTTTTGAACATGATCTAGTGATGGCCACTTTTGTTTGATGGAAAATTAAATGAGTAAAGTTGGTATCTTTCTGGGTTTCTTTTTTAGAAGCTTAATTATCAGTAGCTCAAACTTTGTGCAAGAAAATCAATGATGATAATCCGTATTAGTTATTATATAAATCTTTGATTAGTGTTTAGAGTAACATGGTTAATATTCACTACTGATTATCATAAACATGGAAGCTAAACAATAAGACAACGTGTGTGTCAAATTTGCACCTCGATCATCTAGTGATAAGCTTGAATTTACTGCAAGAAAGGTTTTTTGTTTTGTTCTGATGATAAGAAGACTGTCTTTAGGTAGTGATCATCAGAGTTGGCAATGTATAGCTTAATCAAATCTTGCAAGGTTTATCTTGAAAGAACAGTTCTTGTTCTTTAGATAGAAATCTCACTTTAAATTTGTTATGAAAAGTCACATTCTTTTTAACCAGAAAGTACAGGCCATCAAATGCTATGATTATGGCCTCTGAGTGCTTGATGGTATATGTAAATTTTGTTGGTATGACTACCTGAGTGATATCAAGTGCACGAAACAAAGATGTTTATGTGGTAGCATTGTTCAATTTGAGTAAACCTTAACATTGTGTCTTGACATTTTGATTAAGTTGTTCATGCTTAATTACCTGACAAGAGCTGAGATCCTTGAGGACTTTCTGTATTCACTAATTTGTTTCAATATCGTTGCAGGGCTGGTTACAATATAGAGGAATAAAGGATTCTCCCATTCGAGAAGCGAGAAGTAAGTCTCTCTTCCTTCTCTTTATGTTTCTTGCTTTCCAGTGGTTCTTTCATCTCATCCTATATATGACTCTATCCGTGGACGATCAAGAATCTCATTGAGACGCACTACTATTTACTTGTATCTTAGATTTCATTAAAATTAGGTTTACTGTTAGAGAAGGAGACAGAGTTGGATATTGGATAGCAATTTTTGGCCACCGTTGTAATGGGATGGTGGCATGGGATACTTTCTTGTCAATAGAGTTGGATACAATTCCCTATGAGGACACTCGAGAAAAGGTCCTCCTAATTCCTTATCATTCGGGACAGGTCCTCCTGATTCCGTATCATTTGTGAGCTAATAAAAAAAAACTACGACTCCATCCATGGCTTACTTGCATGTTGTATCCTTGTTTCATGCATTAGTTGATTGTGCCATCCATGGCAATTGGCATGGTATTCTGCTTCTGAAGTGATAAGGTCTTAAGAGGGTGGGGGGTTTTATACAGTCTTTGATGATGCATTTGTTTCATTTTGGGCTCATGTGAGTTCTATAATGCTTTATTGGTGCTGTAAAAACGTCGACTTCTTTTCTTCTATTCTTCGCTGTAGACGAATAAAGACTGACGAATTCATTTTGTTTAGTGGTCCGTGAAAAAGATGTTTGTTGGGAATATGCTGACAAGTTGGATGGGAATAAGGTGAGATGCAAATTCTGTTCGAGGATATTAAATGGAGGCATTAGCAGATTGAAACATCATTTATCTAGACTACCCAGTAAAGGAGTTAATCCATGCACAAAGGTACGAGATGATGTGTGTGATAGAGTGAGAGCCATCATTGCGTTAAAGGAGGACGTAAAAGAGTTTCCTGATGCTAAGAAGCCTAAGCTTGTAGACATTGGTTCACCGGGATCTGGAAGTATCATTTCAAACAGGTCTTTGGCCTACATAGAAACAGCAACTTCACCAGTAAGAGGACTCCCAACGTTGAACCATAGTAACTCATCCTACTCAAACGATCAAGAGAATGCTGAAAGAAGTATTGCTTTGTTTTTCTTTGAGAATAAGTTGGACTTCAGTGTGGCTAGATCTCCATCCTACCAGCAAATGATTGAAGCAGTTGGAAAATGTGGTGCTGGATTTTTTGGCCCTTCTCCAGAAACTCTGAAGACTACATGGTTGGATACAATTAAGTCAGAGATGAAGCTAGAGTTGAAGGATGTAGAAAAAGAGTGGGCAAGAACAGGTTGTACGATAATTGCAGACTCCTGGACCGACAACAAAGCAAGAGCTTTTATAAACTTCTTGGTCTCGTCCCCTTCTAGAACCTTCTTTCACAAATCCGTAGATACCTCATCATATTTCAAGAATATCAAGAGTTTAGCAGATCTATTTGATGCAGTCATCCAAGAAATCGGTGCAGAAAATGTTGTACAGATTATTGTTGATGGTTCTCTCAGTCATGCTGGTATAGCCAACCATATTTTGCAAAACCATGAAACAATTTTCGTTTCGCCCTGCGCTTCTCACTGCATAAATCTAATACTGGAAGACTTTTGGAGGATTGATTGGGTCAACAGATGTATTACACAGGCACAAACTATCACAAGATTTATCTACAACAATTCAAGTCTCCTTGAAATAATGAGGAGGTTCACAGGTGGCCAGGATTTAATTAGGACAGGCATCACAAAGTCTGTCTCAAACTTTCTTTCAATGCAAGCATTATTCAAGCATAGGCCGAGATTGAAGCATATGTTTAACAGTCCAGAATACTGTGCTATTTCCTCCAGCGTTAGTAAATCACAAAGCATATCATGTACATCCATTCTCGAGGATAACGAGTTCTGGAGTACAGTTGAAGAGTGTCTAGCTGTTTCGGAGCCGTTTCTGAGGATTCTGAGGGAAATGGCTGATGGTAAACCTGTAGTTGGTTTCATATACGAGCTGATGATGAAGGCCAAGGAATCTATAAGAACATATTACATCATGGATGAGAGCAAGTGCAAGACATTTTTAGATATTGTGGACAAGAAGTGGCATAACCAACTTCATACACCTCTACATTCAGCTGCAGCTTTTCTGAATCCGTGCATACAGTATAATCCAGAAGTCAAGTTCCTCACAGCTGTCAAAGAAGAATTCTTCAATGTAATGGAAAAACTTTTACCAACACCTGAGTTAAGGCGCGACATTCCCACTCAAATTATGTCTTTTCAAAGGGCAAATGGAATGTTCGGCTGTAACCTAGCAAAGGAGGCTCGCGATATAGTTACTCCAGGTAATCACCACCATGATGGATTCATCTTGTTAAAAAAGAGGACTGTAAGATATCTGAAGCAGGGAAACATGATGAAGATAAAGATCATTATGGTTTAGTCTTAGGAGATGACTGCTTGAGTGCTTAGTCAACTAACTCGATCTCCAATCATACTGGTTTCTTTGGCTTTCACCAATTCTAATATCTGTGACCCTTTGTGTAGGAGATTGGTGGGAGCAATTTGGAGATTCAGCTCCCGCATTGCAAAGAGTAGCTATTAGAATTCTCAGTCAAGGTTGCAGTACGTCGACGTCAGAGAAGCAATGGAACACATTTCAGCAAATACATTCTGAGAAGAGAAACAAAATTGACAAGGAAGCAATGAACGAAGTCATCTTCATAAATTACAACCTCAAGTTGGGAAGGCCAAAGAACAAATCCTCTGAAGTGGATCCAATCCAACTTGATGACATAGATATGACTTCCGAGTGGGTGGAAGAGATTGAGAACCGTAGCCCCACTCAGTGGCTTGATGGTTTCGGTTCCGCTTACGACGTCAGTGACTTGAATACAAGACATTTCAGCTCAGCAATCTTCGGTCCAAATGACTTTGGTTTATGACTGTAGAATGTATTTTGTATCATGGTTTGTATTCTGTAAGGATATGTATTAGATGATCTGTAGTGAAATCCTCATTAGTTGATCTAGAGGTTTGTATTAATTTTGCGCATTTTTAAATAGAAATCTAAAGGTTTGTATAAATGTATACATTAGTTGTTGATATTTAATCCCATGAGCATCATATTGTTAGGATACTAAGTTCTATGGCCTTGATATCCAACACTACACCGTCCCTTTCTCTTTGTTTTTTCTTTGATTGGGAGTTTAGACTAATCAACAAACATACTCCGTGTTTGTTTACAAAGAATTAACCTACAAACTAAACACTTAAACCCATTTATTCGTACATGTACCAAAAAACAAAAACAAATAAGATGTAAGATTATGCCCTCAAAAAGGGTTCATTTACTAGTCTAGGCTACACCAGGTGCATGGGTACACTTGCCTAGGTGGCACTATTTTTTTATTAAAAGTAAAAAGAAAAAAAATGAGTGGCTAAAAGTCAGGCGGTAGTTCGGAGACATTAGTCATATAAAAGATTTCACTAGTCATATATCTAATAGTCATTAGTCATATAAAAATACGCACTAGTCATTAGTCATATAAAAAGACCTACTAGTCATCCATCTTAATTTTTTTAAAAAATGCTGACGTGGCACCCGGTGTATCTATACACCGGGTGCACGGAAGACTTGCTGCCTGCAGATACACCGGGTGCACGGAAGACTTGCTGCCTTGCTGGTTACTCCGTACATAACTTAGAAGCATATCTGGATTGCTTAGCTTTGATAAGTGGGTATATAAAGTTGAGTTTATGGGATTGGATGATCGGGCCGACTCTCGTCGCCTCTTCCCCTTACTCTCCTTTCCCTAATATGAACAACTCACCTGTAATTATAAGTTACAACTTTGTTCATTTGAATGAGTTGATCAACTCACTTTGCAACTCAATAAACTCGGAATATCAAGAAGCGAAGGCATTGATGGGGCTTCAACTTGTGTTGGACATTGGGCATAGAAGCATTGTGGTGGAGAGTGAACTGTTCTGCCGAGATCATCAATGAACTGTTTAACATGCCGAAGATATCAGTAACGAAAGCAAATGAACTGTTCTGCCGAGATCATCAATGAAAAAGAAAGACTGAGAGAGTTCGTCTCATACTCTCATGACATGCATGGAAAGATGCAAGCAGGCAAAGATAAACTGATCAAATACACAAGTTCTCTGACAGGACAAAGAAACGAATGCAATTGTCGCCATGCTTAAGCTGATTACAACCCTCAATCAACAAATGAAATCCCAAGCAGAAGCTATCCAAAACATTCTGAAACCAACAGCATATAATAGAACATATCAAATGAACAGATTATCAAAAGCATCAGACATGAACAATCTGAATGATCCAGCCATACATTCCGAAAATTCCTCAGAAGCAAGTTTCTGACATTAACTTTATTCAACTAGCTTAGTTATCAGTCAATACAATCAACAGAAAACCAAATTCTACACGAAGTGGCCATACACACTCCAAGATCAACCATCTACACATCAAAAGCTTCCCAAAAACATAATCAACTAACACTAACCATTATCCAAAGATACAAACTTTATACTCCAAGAACCCCTCACTCACACATTATCACCCGAACCGCCATTCGAATCCATTGCTAACCCTTCTGCTATCATCTTCTCCCTGTTCTTCAATTGCCTATCCACAGCTACCATGTAAAAGCCTATTCATCATCACCAATTCACACAACCCAACAAAAAAAGTTCAGCTTTTTCACCATCAACAGAAAACTTGTGTGAACCCGTTTCATATATGAGACATGGTCACTAATGGCCATCGAGGGGTAACTAATGACTACCGGAGGATCATTAATCCACCGTTTCTTCTGTCATTAATACGGAGTCTCATATGCGAAACCGGTCCACACAAGTGCATTAGAGATACACATATACAATACTATTTAATGAAATAAAATTTGATGGGGTAAAGGGGAATATGATCATTACTGACTGCACTGCCAAAGGCACAAGCCCACAATATCCTCATTGACCATTTATCTGGTATTGTTCCTCTTGCCATTTTCTCCCTGGATTTGCATAAACAATGACAGTAAATGAAAAGGGTATGATCAGAAACAGGTCTTCTGAGATCAGATTATGATAAAGTTTCAATCTTGATAATGACCCAGAATGTTAAAACTTAAAAGGAGAGTTAAAGTAAAATGAAGGAAATTTACTGGTAGAGTTACAGTGAAACTGAAACATATATCAACAGAGATAGTGGATTTAGAGAATGCAGAGAGAGTGATTTATTGAATAACTTAACTTACCTGTGATGAGAAATGAGATGTGGAGTTTCTGTGTTCTTGAAGAGGTTCAGGTATCACCACCGCATCAGAGGGTTTAAGCGTTGTGACTTCTGACTTGTGAGAAAACACACCTTTTTTTTCTTCCAAATTAATTTAATCAACACCCTCACACCTACAATGCACTTCTTTTTTTCTTTCTTTTTTCTAACTATGAATGTGACTACATTTTTTAATTTCTTTGGAGAAATCGCACTAGTCTACAAGTGTACAACCCTTTATTGGTTTATAAATGGAAACTAAGTATACGATTCAGCTCCCCTCAAAAAAAAAAAAGTATACGATTCAGTTATGTTTTGTTCATTTGTAAGAGTATGAAGCGAAACGGATGTAAGAAAAGATACTGAACACAAAAGTCTAGAACTGAATTGACAATTTTTTTTTTGATTGAACTGAAGAAAAATGAACTGTAAGGCTAAAGAATGAACAAAACACAAACCTAAATTTGTATCATTAATTTTCTTTAGAGATTATTCCTAAAGTGAGGGAGAAAAATAAAGGAGATATGGACATATGGTGTTGTTTAAACCGAAAAATTAATGATACAATATTTTTCAATGTAGTATAAATTTTTTTTTGGTGCAATGTAGTATAAATTTTAAACCGAAAAATTGGAGAAATGTTTGTGTTGTTTCAAAGAGTGTTTCTTTATCCTTTTTTTTTTTTTGCACTTAGTCGATCTATAGGTGGAAATGATCAAAGGTATCCGTCGACTACCATCTACCAAAGCAGCGCAAATAAGCAATTTGGTTTAACATGTTCACACTTCATCATCGTAATCTCGTAGAATGCGTTTTGTTCAAGATTATTTTCTCATAAAAGAAGAGATAATTAAACACTGATGACTACCGGACCGAAAGAATCACAACCTGATGACCGGATCTCAGAAGGGCTAGCGAATTAAGTAACATAAAGAACAAAGAATCTTATACGCACGGAAATGCAACACAAGATAAGACATCACTGAAACTTATAGGCACATCCATTAGAAAGATATACTAGTATGATCTTGGTAACGCAGTTTACAATACTTCACAAGCCAACAGTTACTCTAACATCAGGATACTAATACTAACACAAACTAAATGACCTTACAGTCAAGACAAATTTGTTTACATTACAGTTGCACCAACAGAACTATCTGTGTTCTTAAAGGTTACAAACCCGTCGTCTATCCTATCCACTCTCCTAATTTACCTGTTAACATGTAAAGTAGATTGTAGATTAACAATTCTTCCGGCACACCAAAACTGTCTTTTCAGCCGCACACAATACGCATCCTAACCGTAGCAAAGTTCCCGAAAAGAGAAGAAGTCGTTATTTTTCCTCCCCTCCTCGCTCATGATCTCCATTGGAGACTGGGTTGTCCACTTTTGATAGTAAATTCTCGGTGCTGAGATGTGATCTTTCCTGGTCTACGATGACTTCGGACACGGCTTCACTTGACATCCCTTCGACGTTCTTCAACT
>ONZK01002639.1:25419-36471 GCA_900322385.1 Pharnaceum exiguum | reverse complement strand
CCCCCCCCCCCCCCCCCCCCCCACACCAAAAAAGAAAAAAAAAGAACAAGACAACTAAGGCAGTGGAAACTACCACCATTTGCAACATTGGTTACCCTAACTCGTCCATTTCTGTGAGTTATACTGGCCGAGTTAACCCATTAATCAAACTACAAATATTTTTTTGAGGAGTTAAAGGTAACCAGAAAAGCTTTAAAAACTACGCAACTAATATCTCTTTGTTGCTTCCAATCTTTCGTCACTCAACTAGACAGTACACGTCAGACCCATGCAACTTCTCAAGAGATGGAAGATTAAAGTCACAGGAAGTTACCGTTAATACGGAATTTTCAGATCTAAGTTTCTCTGAATCATCCACCAACTTGTTAACTTCAGATCTAAGGGTCATATTTTCAGCTGTTAACGCATCGACTTTCTTCGCAAGTTCTTCCATTTCAGCCTGTAGCGAACAGAAACCATAGATTGAGATGATCAAGGTATCCATGATATTAAGACATAAACTAATGGACATTCTCCTTCTCTTTACATTTTCTTACCTGCTTCCTCAATCTCGACCTTCTAGCAGATTCCCGGTTCGACTGCTTTCTTTTCTCACGTTTTATCTCCCTCTCATCCTGCACAAGTCATAGAACACAAACATCAATACGGAATTCTGGAAACCATCTAGATCTTGTAGGATGTCAAACCAAAAGAACACAACTAGGCCATATGAGGACCAATATTAGGTTTACTTGGACATGAATAATCTCAAAATTCAAGAACAACAACAACACAACTAGAACCCAGTGTAATCCCCATTCCATGGAGTGATGAGGATCAGGATGAACGCAACCTGTCCCTGTTTTCAAAAACAAGGAGGCTGTTTCCGAGAGCGACCTTGGGGTATTGCTCCATTGAAGTATCGACTTTACACAACTACACAAAAAAAAAGTAACGGTTTCTTTTAGCCATTTTGATTTAGTCCACAATCACCCACCCAAATTTGAAAGATAGTAATAATTCTTTCAACCTCATCAACAATGGCATTAATCTCAAAATCCAAGAGAAACACAATAATTTAATAGTTGACACCTGTGGTTTCCTGTGAAGCTTCTAAGACAGTGCCTAGAATATGCAATATCAACAATGAATCAGCTCAAATTTCAACCTTTTCTTACCCCAAAAAAAAAGGCTCAAAATAGCAATTCGTGTTTGATTAATTATGAAAATTCCAACCATACACAATCCAAGATTTCGTCAGGTATTTTGGAGACTTCAATCAATCTACCATTCATATAGTAGCTTCAATCAGTGTTCACTGGACGTTAAAAAATGAAAGATGGAAGTGAAGGAAAAGAGAGAAGCTCATCGCTAGGGCAAGACCTTTAAGCCAATACCAGAAGCCCTGGGTGCATAAGGTGCCGCTGAATTAACTGCAGCCAAAGTAGTTTGGCCATTAGAAGGATGTATCTCTGGTGTAGGCATACCGCCCACAGGATTTGGGGAAGCCAGGGGGATGCCTGGAACCATACCATTCCCTGAATTAGCATCTATGCCAGGGTATGGATTTGTCTGAACATGACACGTTCCTAGCATACATGCATCATCAGTAAAGTTAGTTAGAAAAGAAATTACATGGATAAGTGATTTAGACAATTATCCCTGCTATATTACAAACACCCAAAGTTCTTCATCTTGACAAAAAGAATCAAACGCCTCCAGCATCTAAGAAACAGAAGACCAGCAACGTCTCCCACAAATATGAGGTTGAACACCAGCAAAATTGACACCGAAGATCAGATTTAATACCTGAGTCTGTTACACCATTGCAACTCCTGATGTTGTCATCTTCCTGGCAAAGTGAAAGAGATTAGCAATTCCGATGCTGCACCCATAAATGAGAATACAATATTCCAGTATTCTAGAGACAGAGATAGCATTCTTACTCTTCCAGAACTGTCCTCACTCTTGTCATAAGAGCCATCTGTTCCACAATCAGTGCTGTACAGCAAAAGGATGGAGATTTAAACTACATAAAGGGCTACTGTGCAATAAGTCTTCAAAAATTCAAATTACACAGCATCACCAGAGGAATGGTAGAGCTTTTGACAATCTTGCCTACTCAAGAGCAACAGGTCAACTAAAATGCCCCCTCCAAGCCACCAGTTCTAGTAGCGTAGCACAACGCCATTTTAAAAAATCACACTTGGATGCAAAGAGGTACCTCATGTGGTTGATTAAGTTACAAGAGTTTAAGCAGTAATCCAAGGTCAAACTTAATCCAGATTTTTTTTAAAAAAAAGAAGCATATTCTATTGTTCTTACAGGATAAGATATCAGCTCACGGCCATATCCTATAGTGACCTACTCTGTAAAAGCAAGAACTAAGCAATACCAGTAATTTATTGCATCTCTAGCTAAACAAAGCAACCCGTTACAGTGGGAAAAAATAAAAAAAGAGAAGATCAAAAGAACTTGCACTTGTCAACGCTACTATAGAAGTGAAAACATCATCTGAGTCATAACTCTCAGATGTAAGCATTTACCAGAAGCATGGTATAAAGAAATTCTAATGCTACAAGAAATGTGACAATTTGACAAAAGACTGCATTGCATACTCCTAATGAACTCTGTCCATAAAGAAACACAACAAGGCCAACAACATAAAGACATCTTTACGACATATGTTCATGTGCTTTGTATAGGAGTGATTCCAACAGAAGCAAGAAATGGGGGTTAGGACTAACCTTTGTGACTGGCCATGCCCACTCCCATTTGCAGCACTCTCACCATTGCCATTGCCATTGCCATTGCCATTGCCCGATGCAGCAGGAGCATCAGATTCTTTAGTTTTCTTACGCGAACTGCTATCATTCTCAGATGATTTCGCAGGAGTTTCTACAGTTAAGGGAGTAGCCACCTGCATACACTAAGTCAACAACCATCAGTCACACAGCATTTATTTCATATTCATATCATATCTCTTCACTTAAATAAGAAACAGCTTTCTTGGATTCATTTGTAAAAGCTGTTTTTCTACATATCTGAACAAAAGCAATGATTGGTTGGAGCTCTTACAACCACAAAAAGAAAAAGAAAAACAAGTGAAGTAAATTAAATTCACTTCTAAAAGAAGAAATAACTTTATCAACCAATGCCCCCCAACAGTATACACGCTAGTAATGTTACTGAGCTTCTCAAAAAAAAAAAAAAAAACTAACGAGACTTTTTTGGATTTTGTCTTCTTCTTCAGTTCCAAAACCTTCGTCCCAACTACTTGGGGTTCGCTAGCAAGGACCAAAAAGGATCTACACCACCCACCCATACACACATCCCAATTTAGTCCACGCCATGCAACTCTCCACCTTTATCCGGGCTTGATACCGGCAATGAATATAATCAACAAAAGTTTATAACACTCATAGGCGGACTCTTTTTTTTCTTTTCTTTGATGTAGTAATGTGATATAATTTGGTTTAATAGTCTCTAAACTAAAATCTGAAAAAAAGGACTTTTAAATTAGAAAAATAAGCCCATCTATTTCTTGCCATTCATAACAATAAAACAATAACAAACACTACCAAAATGAAGAAACGAGAAATAAGACCAAACCCGAGTGCAAATACAGATGAGACGAAGAATACTACTCAAATATATCCAGCGTACACATATGCCCCAACCCCCCACCGACCCCCCTTTCTTTTACTAGATAAGCACACATGATTAGCCCATCCCATCCAGAATTTTAGACGACAAACTCAGGCTTATCATATAGTAACGAACAAAATTAGCAGGCAGGAATTTGATCGAACTTACAACTGGTGCTGCAGAAGGGCCATACATTCCACCATGCTGATACATAGCTGCATAAGGAGATCCATAAGGTGGCATCATCTGCCCAAAATTCAATGAGACCACATAGAAAAAAGTTAAGGAAATAGTATGAATTGGCCACTCAACCATGTAAAGAGCCCGAAAAATTGATGAATGCAAATTCACACACAACCCCAAAAAAGAAAAGAGAATGACCTGTGGTGGAGGCCACATGTAAGGGTGAACAGCTTGGCCAGAGGTAACAGCTGGATTATAATAGGGAGGTGGTACAGCCCCTGGTCCATAATATGCCTACAAACACCAAACAGAACACCTTCAGCGGAGATATCATCGATTTTCCCAGCCATCCCAAACACATAGATAAGAAGAGAATGTCATTTAGTTCCACCTATCAGTGCAACTTGAAAGCCAGAAGTGCTTCTTTGACCCATTATACACAAAAATGCCAGTAAAGATAAACCGTGAGAAATAAAGAGGTAAATAAATAACCTGGACAGCTGCCCAATCAGGATAAACATGAACGTTGGTCTGTTCCTGCAAACATTAAAAAGAAGTAAACATAGATTGTAATCTGCATAGCACTGCAGGACCTCTAATGCAGTCCATAATAATACTCGATAGAGTACATCTGAGGAGATGATATTGTAAGGACTTTGGAGGTTCAGGCTGCATGCCTCAGAGACTTGCAGTGCATATCCTAGAGTTTAACAACCAAGCTTCAACACATAACTATCGACGGAGATTCAAGTTGAACTCATGCAAAGTAACACAAAATGGAAGAAACCGGTCTGAGAAATGAGGATACAAAACGTAACGAGTGCTGAGGTTAAGTGCATAAAAATAAAATTAAGAACCTATAACAGTAAATGGAGACTCAAACAGGGCTCAGCAAAGCAAGACAAAATAAGAAGTATCCTAGAATATGAATGGTAAAAGCCCTCGAGCATACGCTGGGATAATTCTAACATTCACTGATCAAGTCATCAAAGGACATGGCAAAGCTGGTAATTCAAGAATGCAGGACAATTAGTTGCGCAGGAAGTCAGGAACATAACCAAGATGAAGGATGACAAGGCATAGTAATGGAACTCACCCGGGGAGGAGAAGAGGGTTTCTCTGCCTTTGCAGGTTTCTCCCCTTCATTATCGCCCATGACGAAACTTACAGTCAACTCAGATTCTCTGAAACAACAGGGAACGTAAACAATCATATCAAGTAATTTAGAGGGCTTTTTTTTACAGTCACAACAAAACTCACTCAGCTGCATAAGTGCATGA
The DNA here is from genome assembly GCA_900322385.1 of Pharnaceum exiguum. Lineage (NCBI taxonomy): Eukaryota > Viridiplantae > Streptophyta > Magnoliopsida > Caryophyllales > Molluginaceae > Pharnaceum > Pharnaceum exiguum. The sequence goes on along the minus strand of ONZK01002639.1, from coordinate 31,381 downwards.
ATTTCTGCACCACTCCAACATATAACATGTTCAATTGATTCATAATGACACAAATCATGTCATGATTGACTGGGCTCAGTGGGCTATGCCAAATATAATTATAGTTCCAGGCAAGAGTTATTTGCCATTTCCATTTACCCTGGAAGCATATATCAGATTGATTAACTATACACTCTGAACTTATTACAACTGAGTTGCTAATCGAGGTCGATTTTCCCCGGTTAACCATACTTGCACAATTGAATCCGTAATTAGTAATTACATATCCACTAAAGTCTCAGGTGGGTGCTACTCGCAATTTCCATGTCCCGAGGCAAGTCGATAACTGATTGGACATATCACTAAATCACACTTAAAACTTCTTAGTAACATCAAGATGCTATTCAAGTATGGTTTCCATGTGCTTGGATGAGACAAAAATTAATGGAGTCTTCACACTGGCACTTAGGGTACCTTCTCTAGATTTCCCCTCATCTGAGGTAGAGAACAAGCCTAAATCCTAAACAAGACAAAAGAACCAACCTTATACTAAGAAACCAGATCTAACTAAGTTATCACCAAGAAAGAAAACAAATCTCTATTCACCATTGCATAAGTATTTTCTTAAGCTACATTTCGACAAAGACGACGAAACACCAAAACTACACTTTTTCACTAACTCTTCGACAGAATTTCAACATATTTCAACACATTCAACCAAACAACCCGACGGTCCTCTCGAGATCTTCTTATTCTAGTATCACACCTACTCATAATCTCATACTAAAGCTAATATACCAAACCTTTCACCAAATGCAAAGAAAACTAAGGTGCTTTCCTCAAATATCCTTCCACCTTATAATTTCTCTATAAAGCTTCAGCCACAATTAGAGAGCAACTTTCTAGTTTAAAAAAAAAATTGAGAGCAAACTACACAACTTATAAAATAATGCTACAAGAATAAAATCATTATGGCAAACTGGCAACCACTCACTAATAGTATTTCCAATCATAATAATGCAATTATTCATCATACCAACTTACTATAATTAGAAACCAAACAAAAAAACTATAATCCCACTTAAACATGCCAACCCAACAAACATTAAGTTTTTTTAAAACTCAAGCACAAAGTAGCTAAACAACAAAAGGGAAAACCTTCACATGCACTCAGATCAAACAAAGTGATACAAAGTTCAAAACTTTAAGCAAAAGGGTATCTGAATTCAAACACCAACTTAACAAAAATTGCACCAAATTTGTTTTTTCCCAAAAAATAAAACTTACCCAAAATAGAAATAATGCTAATAAACTTAAAATTACAATAAAGTTCAAAACTTTACCTTGCCTTTCTGATCTTAAGTGTAATAATCTCTGAAATTCACCTAAACAAGCAGTAAAATCACACCAAAGTAATTTATTTTTAATTTTTTTCACTTGGGTAGGAGAAAAATGGCAGAAAGACGATCTTTTATCCTTTAAATTGTTTTTTATTTAAAAAGGGAATTTGGGTGTGTTTTGTTTTCCCTGAGAAGAAGCAGAGGGAGGTGGAAAATAGAAAACGGAGGGAAAATTGTAATAAAATTATTTATTTTAATTTATTTAATGCCAAGTATTTTGTCTTTTTTAGTTTTATTGTTTTGTGTTTTTGTTGTTGTTTTGGTTGGGCTTTTGGTGAGGTAAGAAAAGAGGGAAAATGAAAATGAAAATGAAAATGGGAAATGATTTATTAATAGAATAATAATGAATGAAATTAGATTGAGTTGAGTTGGGGGGTGAATGGGCAAAGAGAGAGGTGCCAGGCTATCAGCCACGTCAATGCCACTACACGTGTTTCCCTCTCCCTTTTGGCTTTTTATTCTAGCGAATTCCAGTTTAATTTCCTTTTTCTTTTTTGAGTATTTTGCCATTGATTTGCATTTGAACCTTCTCATTGTGTTTGAGTTTGTTGTACTATTTGTTGTTAGAGGTGGCCACTGAGCTGACTTAACTCGAAATCGCTCGATTCAATTCGTGTCAAAGTCGGTCAAACTCGACTCGTTGACCGAGTCCCCTCGGTCAAAGTCGAGTCGAATAGAGCGAGCTGACTTTGAGCTGGCATTTTAATTTAACCAAGTCAATTCGAATTCGATGAGCTAGCTCAGCTCAATCGCAATTCGATGACTTAAGAGCTGACTCAGTCTAGCTTTTGCCCTCTAGACGATTTGATTGACTAAATTTGAGCTCTTGTGACTTTTCGAATTGAATTGTCTTAACGAGCTGGCGAGTTGTACCTATGTACCATTTTTCGAGCAATCAAATAGAGCCGACTTGACTTTGAGCTAAGGTTTTCCTAGGTATCAGTTTGGCTCAAGTCGGCTCGTTCCGACTCGACCGTAGATGAGCTGAGCCGACTTGGCTACGAGTCAAGGTTTTCCTAGGTATCAGCTCGGCTCAAGTCGGCTCGACTTACACGAGCTGACTTGAGCTGAGAGTCTGCGTGAGTCAAATCGTTTGAACTGAGTCGTAAGTCGGCTCAAGTCGGCTCGTGGCCAGCTCTATTTGTTGGTATACAACAATCGTGTAAACCCGTTTTATATAAGAAATTACGTATTAATGACTTTTCGGTAGTGATTGGTGACCTCACGGGTGAACATTAAAATGTCCCCTCTTACCCAGTTGCATTCATACACAAAACGGATTATAAAAAATTCTTGGTATACTTGTTAAGTTGTCACTTGCAAATGTCGATTGTCTAAGTGTGTGATATGTGAGTGTATGAACTACTGATTTGACTTGATTTGATGATGATAATAGAGTACAATATAGTTGTGCATTTAATGTGAGAACCCATTTACCTAGAAGTTAGGATTTGAAATTGTAAAGGTATCATAAGACTTGTTTAGTTTAATCGGATTTTATTATAGGTCTCAATGTCCCCTTTACACACACTAGAAAAAAAAAATAGGTTCATTCAATTCAAAGGTGAAATGACTCTAAGTGGTGAAATTGATGCCTACACTTGTTCAGTGTGGACAAATTTCACCTTAACAAGTAAGTTGTGTCGGCCAATTTTCGATAAAATTTGTTAAAGTTTGATTCTAACACTCAACTTGGTCGAGTCAAGTACAAGATAATAGTAGTTTTATCTGAGTTAGGTTTTTTTCCTTCCCAATAACTTGACTCTTAAGTGCTAATATAGAGGGTTAAGACTTGTCGATCGTTTAGGTTTTGCACATTCAAACACAAGAAGCTTCTCGAGTGCTCAAGTACACTAGAGAAAATCATTACCAGTTTTATCTAGCTCAACCTTGTCCATGTATTAGTGTATTAGTTGAAAATCAACTCACTACCACTTTTATGTAGCAAGTAAGAATAAGCTCAATGACTGTTTAGGGATGACAAAGGGGAAGGGATAGCCTAAATCATACTCGATGCAGCAAAAACGTTCTTCTTCCGCCCCGCCCCACCACCTGTGGCAGAGCAAGATTTCAAAACCATTCTCATCCCATCAACCACTATATCAATCACCAACAGCGTCCCAATTGAGGCGGTGGCCTGGCGTTATCCTATCTAGTATTATTTTTAATATATTATTACATTAAAAATTAATATTTAAATTATAGTTTCTTTATTTACTCAAAAAATTGTTATACCTATATTTGAATGATAAATTAGGTAAATAAAAAAATTAATCAAAATTTCAAATCAACTCGGATTAAACGTTTGATACGCAAGCCGTAGAGTTAGTGGTTAATCTGGTTATCCCGGCTTTGCTTAGTTCGTTCCCAAATCAACTAACTTTCACTTTGATTGATTCATCCATACCTGCGACCCTGCCTATTCCACTCTCTCTCCTCTCTAGTCTCAACCCAACCAAAAAACACACAATAAAAATGGATTATGACTTTGGTACAAGCAGGATGAAACCACCCTACTACGAAACCCAAACCCAAAACCAAAATCCTCCACACGTCTCAATGTTCCACCGGCAACCTTCTTCAACATCCTCCTCCACCTCTCCTCAACCTCATATCTCCTCTCTTTATCCTAAGATCGGCGGCCAACCCGGTCAACCAGTCGTCACTCCCCCCTCTTCTCGTGCCCCTCCTTACTATCACCATCACAACCAACAACAACAGCAGCAGCAGCACTCCTCCTCCTCTTCATGTACTCCTCTCTCTCTCTCTCCTCCCTTTTTATCTTTTGAGTTGTTTATGTGTTGAATTGTTGTTGGAATGTTAGTTTCTTGAGTTGGGTATGTTGGGTATGTTGGGAAAGTTGGTAAATTGTGAAAAAGACTGGATTTTGCATCTGGGTTTTTGTTGTATGTTTTGTTGGTTTTTCTGGGGTTTGATATGTTGGAAAGTTGAGAATTATTGAAAAAGACTGAATTTTGGATCTGGGTTTTTCTGGGTTTTTGTTATTGTTTAGTAATTTGTATGTTTTGTTGATTTTATGAGGTTTGGCATGTTGGAAAGTTGGAAAACTGTGAAAAAGATTGAATTTTGGATCTGGGTTTTTGTTGTTGGTTAGTGCTTTGTGTGGTTTTTGGGGTTTGGTATGTGGGAAGTTGGAGAAAGGTGAAAAAGATTGAATTTTGCATCTGGGGTTTTCTTGGTTTCTGTAAAGGTTTAGTCTTTTAGCTTGGAAATTTTCATCACTTGGGTATTTGGGTGTGATTGTTGGGAATTTTTTGTTTCTGGATTTTAGCATAAAGGTTTGGTCATTGCATGCTGGAAGTTTGTTGATCAAGGCTGAACTGTAAACTTGTGAACTGAAGAACTGAACTATGTGTTGGAGAACGAAACCAAATTTTGTTTTTTGTTGGGTGCGTTAGCTCAGTTGGTAAGACTTGTGAATAGCAATAAGTCTTTGGTACAAACAACAACAACAACCAAGTGTAATCCCATTCGATGAGGGTGCTCGGGGTCGGGATGTACGCAACCTTACCCCTTTCTGAAATTGACCTTAATTGCATTGTTGCATTGAAGTTTTGACTTCCCGCAGCTTCACTAAATATAAGAAGAACCGGAAGGTTATCTTAGCCATTTTGCTATAGTCCATAATCACCTAAAGCTGAAAGACGGAGATAAGTCTTTGGTACACCGAGTGAAATTATGACTAATGGTATTTATAAGGTGACCACCCAATGAGGTATGTGTTATAATGCTTTACAAAAAGCAACCGGGTGTACTTAAGAATTGGAGTCTGAACAAGGCCACGGGAGGTTTCCCTGGTCGTTTACTTCAGGGCAAAAGCTTAGTTACCCATGTTATCTGGGAAAAAAAGAAGGAAATGGGGCAGTATGGAGTTAACTGGTAGTTTCTTGGTTATATATGTATGATTGTGAGTTGATAATTTTACTTTCTTATGATAATTAGTGGACTACAAAGTTCTTAATTTGAGTGGCAAGCGGAATCTGATGAGGTATCTTAAGGGGGGTGACAATTAAGCCCACATTGGCCTCAACCATTCATTTGAGGACGATGGTTTTAATTACGTGATAATCTTTACGACAGCAATGTCATCGACAAGAACAAGACCTTAGTCCTACCTTAATACCTTTACATCCCAAGGATGTAGATCTACAAAGCCTTACTTACTCTTAACCATTACCTAGTTACCTTACTTGAATAGAGAGTCTTCTTAATAAGACCCGTGATGAATTGATTCATGAGTCATGACTCCTTGTGGAAGAAGCACATGGGGCTTGTGCAATTATTTTTTAGTCCATTTTAACCCTGAAATCATAGGCAATGGCTTCCAACATAGGAACATAGCCATAGCCTTAATGATAAAGCTAATTTGGGAAACAATACTTCCAACTCTGTCGATTGGTATCCTTGGGCATTACTCAGTTTCTGGTCTAGTGGGGAAATTCAGCGGCTTGTAGATGTGATTGTATGATTATGAGTTGATTGATTGTGTATTATGGTTCTAGTAGATGTTGTTGATCAAATGTGATGATTTACTGTTTTTTTTTTTTTTGTTGCTTTCTTTT
>ONZK01002639.1:0-13915 GCA_900322385.1 Pharnaceum exiguum | reverse complement strand
CCCCCCCCCCCCCCCCATTGAATGGGGAATACACTTGATTATTGTTGTTGTTTGTTGGTTACGGAGTATAATTTTAACAGCATTTACTTTTCAGCTCATTTTTTCCCAATTCAACCACACTCTCTTTAACCTCTAAGCTAAGACCTCATCGGCATCACGATTTTCAAATGTAATTAATCACTATCCTCTAATGTAGCATACTAATACTCTAAAACAAACAAACAAACAAACAAAATGAAACACAATCATAAAATGGCATTAATAGCAATTTTTTTTAAAAAAAATCAACAAAGTAAACAACAAGAGGAGAGAGAAAGGGGACCTGCCGGCGACGTAGAAGGAAGAAATGGTAGCGAACATAGCCAGCATCAGACTAAATACTGGAGATCGCATAGATGATCCTTTGTTGGTGTGCCCGTGCATTTTCTCTCTCATTTTCCTTTTTCTTTTTTTTTAATTTCCTTCCGACCGAAGTCAAATGATGATCTCCGCAGTTTTTTTTTTTGTTGCTGCTGATGTGATTTACTGTCAAGTGTCTGTCAACTGTGATCTGGGGTTTTATATTCAGTCTCGGGAATGTAAATCTTTTTTATTTTACTTTTAATAAAAAAGGTTGGTAGGGGAAAGACGGATTTGGCCCTTTGGTGATTGGAAAACTGACGAGGGTAGGGTGGGTATTTTGTTTGGTTTTAATTGATGGATATTGGGCTTATGGTTCATTTTTATCATGGGCTATTGGGCTAATACAAGTATGGATAATACGGTTGGGTTTTGTTGAGTTGAATGTAGTGTCGATTTGGAAGGGTGGCTCTAAAGTCTCAAGTTCTCAACTCAGCCAGCTTGTGAAGTATAGTGTAAAAATTGAAAATGGCGGCAAATAAGACACGATTGTCGATCAATCTATAATTTAAAATGTGATGTAGATCGCTAGATCCAACAGTTGCATTTTTTTTATGTGTTGGTTTAACGTTAACAGGAGTTATAGTATAATGATTCATGATTGAGCTTATATCGTATAAACTATTGTGAAGTACTGAAGTGAACTTGTTACTAAATATAAACATTTGAACTCTTGTGATAAAAACAACTTGATGATGTCCTAAGTTATGCCTAGCTAAGATATACAGAGTATACTAATACACACGATGGCATTTGAACTTTTGGAGTTATATATGTACAGTCATATAATTGAATTTTAATTTGGCTGATTTGACCCTGGATGGTCGGTTTTGGTTCGGCTAATAGGTTAGCCGATATTTTTTTTTTTTTAACAAAGAATCCCAGTAGATTACAAGAGTTCAAGACAATATATCCAGCGACTCCAAAAGGACTTTTTATCAAAGTTGATAGGCCACCGGTATTTTCAGGCTTAGAAAGAAGATTGGTACCTAGCTATATCAAGATAGTCGGGTACGGTGAAGTAAACATGCGTAGTTAGTTAGTTTGTTACTTACTCGTTGAATACAAAACAAACATGTAGAGAAAGTAGTACTTGACGTACGTGCTGCCAAAATTTTTATATTTTGTAGCTATGGTTTTATACAAACTACGTACAAAATTGATCATCACTTGCGTCATTCGATCTTCATCATTTGATATATATCATCAAAAAGGCAATCACCAAGTTAAGGACACCATCCATCTCAAAGCTGAGGTTCTATAACTAGCATACGCCAAATAAAATAAAGACAAGAAAGGTATGATGTTTGAACCACTAACAAGTATGCATTGAAAGAATGAAGGATGTCCATAGATTGCGCATTTTTCACGCACTCAAAGAGAGCAGAGCAATGTGAAAGATTGAAGATGTCTGTCCACAGGACCAGCTGATCGTAAATTGATGTCTGCTGCCACCAGAACTTTAATTAAAATGGACCGGTATGTTGCGCATAATGGGATTAGCATTGGTAGGGCAGGAGCGACTAGGTGTTGGAAGAAAATAGACCGGGGAAAACATCAATAAAGAGTTACAGACTTGGGTGAGTTTGGGATTGTTGTAAATTGCTATACTGCAACAAGTGTTGTAGATGTGAAGAGCTACAGTTGTGGCCGAATGTTGTTTCACCTACAGCCGGGGAAGAGGTGAGGTGAAAAAATAGTTTTCAAATCCTAAATTTAGATTGTGCTTTCACTCAAAGCACTTTTGAAAAAAATGCCCAAATACTTAGAAAAAATAAAAGTGCGTGCTTCCAAAAGCACTGTGAAACACTTCAACCTTAACCCCAAATGCAGCCAAGTACACTATTCAAACGGATCCAAAATACCAACTTAAAATAGACTCATAATCCTTATCGAACTGAACCAAAATTAATTGAAATGCTACCAAAAGCCACATACTTGAGCACAAGGTTCGGACCTCTTTATCTGCATCTTCTTAATCATTTATCATCCCACGGTTGCAAATGAAGAGGATCCGTAGTCGTTTATATCATTTCCCTTCCATTTGCACTTTGAATAGTAACATTTTTTTTATTATTATTAAATAAGGAAAAAATTTCAAAACAATCTCAATTGTATGATGATATATGAAATACAAGTGGAGAAAATACAAATGAAGATGATCCAGATCCGACAAACTTAGTGATTACTGTAGTTACTGGTTGCTTATTACGGGCGACTATTGTATGTAAACGTGATGATCTTTTGTGTGTATAGTCGATCTAGTGAACAAGTTATGTTCCCTTCCTTATAGTTCAGTGAGTGGAGAACTGAGATAGATTGAACCACCATTGTTTCATCGTCTTCATAAAACGGAGTAAATGATGACAACTCATATATTAAAATTCTCTCATTCTTAAGTACACCTGAAATACATATAAATTGGGTGAATTTATGACTAGTATTACATCATTAGTCACATTTTTAATGTCATTAGTCACTCATTTTATTATTAGTTATAAACTCACCCTTTGTACGCTTACACCCGATGTATCAAAGACTTGCCGATTAAAATTGAGGAGAAACTGCCAAATTCATGCTACAAAACTTTCATGATGACTTGACATCAAAAAAAAAAAAAAACACTAAAAGAACAACAAATCTATTTTACTACAACAACAACAATCGAGTGCAAATCTCATTCAATAAGGGTGCTCGGGGTCAGGTTATACACAACCTCACACTTGTTTAAGAAACAGAAATGGAAGCTGAAGATAATTTTTTCAACTTCATACCAGCAAATCCATTCTAATTAAACAAAAAAACACCCTAAATATCCGATATAACGATAACAATAAAATCACACCTTGAAAAACATTGGATAACAAATTAACAATAACATTGGTAAAGTTTTTTTTAACAGATTTGATACTACAAAATCAAGCTTAAATTTTGTAACTAAATATGAGAATTTTAAGGGGTTTTCACTAAGAACAGGTACTCTCCCACGTTGAAGGTGGTGCAGAAAAAGGACAGACAACTTACCAGATCATCAGAAACTACAGGGAAAGTTATTTTCTACTACTGTCTCACTTAAATTCGAAGACGACAATGCCCACCCACATTCTTTTTCTCTAATTAATCCTCAAAAGGTACGTGTGCCATGACGCTCAAATCATTTGTCATATTGAGAGCTTCAAATTGTAATCCTATCATAGTGACATAATGTAATAAAGAAACTTTAAAAAGTTCAACCCATCTCCAATTTGGACACGATGACCCTTTCTCCAATTCTCCTCCACAAACACATCAATCTTTTATAAATTGTTTTTTAAGGAACGTTTTCGTTTTCTTTTATTTATTCCTATTATTATTATTAATAGATTTTAAATCCATGCAGTCTCCATAACTTAACACAAAAAATATTCATGGATGGGGGATTTAGACTTCAAACTACGGTTTACAGGATTTGAAGACTAATATACTAGGCCAAGACCTCATGGACATTATTTCTATTGTTTGGTATATATTATATGAGTATTTTTTATATATGTATTACAAGTTTACAACACATATTATTAGTCATGAATTTTATAATTGGTCATAATTTCAGTGTATATTTACACCACGTGTACCAAAGACTATACATCATGTATAGTTGTGCAGTGTGCGTTGATTGAGTATTTGAGTGGTAAGTGAGCCTCAGACCTCAGTGATCACAAGGTGAAATCATCCCAATAAATTTGGAATCACCCCGAAATTAATTACTCCATGAGTGCTACCAAATTCTTACTCGTATTTTTTTTGGAGAACCCACTCGGAATATATATGTAGACTTAAAAAACAGTGGCTATATGTAGAGTTGTAGACGTACGTGAAGTGTTGGCATCGTAGATAACACCTCAGTAATCAGTTTGACTATCCATCTCTATTTCCTCCCTACGAGGTACAACATTAATACAGCAATCATTTGACAATATTTATGTGTCTGGAACTCTGAAAGCTAAGAAAGCCCCTTAGTAATCCACAACCGACCCATTCACATATATATCATTCCTCATTAGAATTTCCGTATTTCTTTCCAGAAACATTGGTGCAGTTCATGTGACAATTCTTATTTCTTTTGGATAAAAACTTCATGTGATCACTTTCCTGCACCAACCTTTGTATGCCTGGTTCGTTTCGTTTCTCTCAAACTTTCGCAATAGTAAGTTGATATTTATGTTGTTACTTTTTCTTATTTCATGTCTCATGTCTCATTAGCCTAGTGGGTTTTGCTTTTCCTCCAACATTTGCATGTGAAAGTGAAAATAACACTTGTTTCATGCCCCATGTGTTTTTGCACCACTTTTTGCATGGTTTTTTTTGAGAATTTTATTGATATGTGATGAAATCATGGAACATTGATGTTATATACTTTCAGAGTTTTTGCTTCAATCTTTTTTTCTTCTTTAAAGTATTTCAGAAGCTAGCAGACATCACAAACCATGAAACCAACGTATAATTATGGCTTGTGTTTGTATATTTTGTAACAAGAATTACTAAAACTTGTGCTAAAGTTTGATAGATTGTGATAGTTTTGAGATATTCTTGCAGGACATTTTTGCACCAAATGCATGAGGTGATTAGTTCTGAGGAGTAAAACGCACCCTGTGTGAAGTGTGAACCGATACTTAAAAGGTACATAGATATGTTACCTTGTTAGCCCAGAGTTGCTTTTTTCCTGTCCTAACAATTTGGAGTGTTTGCTGTGTTGTTGATTAATCCCTTTTCAAGAAAAATTCAACTATGCAAGTTAGTTTTACACTTTTGATGCATACCCACTTTTGGAATCTCTTGTGATTATATTCGCAGAAGGTGATCATGATCTGTTTTGTGCCTTTTTTAAAAACTATGTTCTGACAGAAATGGCATAACTTTTTGTAAGCTTTTGATCCATAGTCAACAAAGTTTGTCCATTTCTTTTGATGATTCATATAATTTGCCCTTTCCTTGTTAATATTCTGGAGTGACTTTCTGGTAATTTCTTTCTCTCTTTACTCTTGTTTTACTTATATGGTTTGGCTTTACAGAGATATTAGGTGGGCTGATGATTGTTACATAATTACATTCATCTCATGATCATCTTGTATTTGCACATTGTAACATTTCTTTTTCGTTTTACTTTTTTTCAGTTAAAGGGTTTAGCTTTACAAATATAAGGTGGGCTGATGATTGTTACATAATGACAATTATTTGTCTCATGATCTGTATATATTTGACATTGTAATATTGCTTTTTCTTTGTACTTTTGCTTTAGTTCAATGGTTTGTCTTTACAGATATTAAATGTGGGCTGATGACTGTTACATAATGACAATTATTCATCTTATGATCTTGTATTTGTACATTGTAATGCAGGTTCTGAAACTCTGAATTCTGAAAAGAGAAGGGAGCAGAAAATGGCAATGGATGATTTTTGGACTGTATTCTGTGGCCAATCCAACTGTTCAGAAAACACTACTGAGTCTTGTAGTCTTAATTTTGCATCCATCATACACCCCTCTTCATGTGTCAACCATGCTTCGATTATTGGTTTCGATATATTGCTTCTGGCAATGCTACTGTTCAGCATCATCAGTAATATTTCCTCCAGAAAAGCGGAGCGTCGTGCTAATTATACACGATGCTCGACCTTGCAATTGACATCAGCTGTATACAATGTCTGCCTTGGAGTTATATACATAGGCTTAGGGACGTGGAGTTTGGAGCAAAATTGGAGAAGTGGCCATTCAATTGTCCCATTACATTGGTGGATTTTGTTATTTTTCCAAGGATTTACATGGTTGTTTGTGGGAATAACATCCAGCCTTAGAGGGGAGCATTTCCCAAGATCTCTCTTGCGAATTTTGTCCATTTTCGCATTTGTGGGTGCGGGGATCTTCTGCTTTGTAGCATTATTTGCTGTCATAGTTAACAAAGACACTTCAGTTAAGGTGGCCTTAGACGTCCTTTCCTTCCTAGGAGCAAGCTTGATCTTGTTGTGCTGTTACAGGGGGTACAAATATGAAGAAACTGCCAATATCAATGGAAATGGCCTTTACACCCCTCTTAATGATTGTGAGGATGATGCAAATAAGAGACAACATTCTGCTATTAAGGTGGCTTCATTTGCCAAAGCTGGACTTTTCAGTAGAATGTCATTTTGGTGGATGAACCCTCTGATGAAATTGGGTAAGGCAAAGACTCTTGAAGAAGATGACATACCCAAATTACGCGATGTGGATAGTGCAGAATCCTGTTATATGCAATTCGTCAACCAAATGAATAAGCAAAAACCAACTGAGACTCCATCAGAGTGCTCGATTTTGTGGCCCATTGTTTTGTGCCACTGGAGAGAAATCCTGATTTCGGGGTTCTTTGCTTTACTGAAGATACTTACCCTCTCAGCTGGACCCCTTCTGCTAAATGCCTTCATTAAAGTTGCTGAGGGAAACCAAGCTTTCAAATATGAAGGTTATGTTTTGGCCATATCGCTCTTTCTCTCTAAGAGCTTGGAGTCTTTGTCTCAAAGACAATGGTATTTTCGTACCAGATTGATCGGTCTCAAAGTGAGGTCTGTTCTCGCTGCAGCAATCTATAAGAAGCAATTGAGACTGTCAAATGCGGCTAGGATGATCCACTCCAGTGGTGAAATAATGAATTATGTCACTGTTGATGCTTATAGGATTGGTGAATTTCCCTACTGGTTTCATCAGACTTGGACTACCAGCCTTCAGCTTTGCATTGCTCTGGTTATTCTGATCCATTCCGTAGGTCTTGCAACCATTGCAGCACTGGTAGTGATTATCTTGACTGTGGCTTTCAACGCTCCTATTGCAAAACTACAGCACAAGTACCAAAGTAAGCTAATGGTCGCACAAGACGAGAGATTAAAGGCTATCTCTGAGGCTCTCATGAACATGAAAGTGCTGAAGCTGTATGCCTGGGAAACTCATTTCAAGAATGTAATAGAGGAGTTGAGAAAAGAGGAATTGAAGTGGTTGAGAGCTGTACAGTTGCGAAAAGCATATAATGGTTTTCTCTTTTGGACTTCCCCTGTATTGGTCTCTGCGGCTACATTTGCAGCTTGTTACTTCCTTGGAGTTCCTCTACATGCTAGTAACGTGTTCACTTTTGTTGCAACATTGCGTCTGGTGCAAGAGCCCATCCGACTTATCCCAGATGTCATTGGCATAGTGATTCAAGCAAGAGTTGCTTTTACAAGGATTGTGAAATTCCTTGAGGCACCAGAGCTGAAGACTGAACAAGTCAGAAAGAAGAACAATATAAGAAGCACCAACCATGTTGTGTTAATGAAGTCAGCAAATATTTGTTGGGAAGTGAATCCATCAAAGCCAACACTAAGAAACATAAATTTGAAGGTTCAGCAAGGTGAGAAGATAGCTATATGTGGTGAAGTTGGCTCAGGAAAATCGACGCTATTGGCTGCACTTCTTGGAGAAGTACCACAAATTGAGGGGGTTGTGAGTTTCCTCACCTCAAGATCTCTTTGATTTCTGTGCATATACTTAATCATTTAGTGTCATAACTGACACATGATTTATTTTTTTGTGCAGGTTGAGATTTATGGCAGGATAGCTTACGTTCCCCAGACAGCATGGATCCAGACCGGGACAATTCGAGAAACGATTTTATTTGGGTCTGCCATGGATGAGACGAGGTATCAAGAAACTCTACGTAGGTGCTCACTTGTGAAAGACATTGAGCTTCTTCCTTATGGTGATATGACTGAAATAGGGGAAAGAGGAGTTAACCTGAGTGGTGGCCAAAAGCAACGAATCCAACTTGCTCGTGCATTATACCAAAATGCTGACATATATCTTTTGGACGATCCATTCAGCGCTGTGGATGCACACACGGCAACTAGCCTTTTCACGGTAACTATAGGAGGCAACTCATTGCAGTTCTGTTTGAACTTGTCCATTTACTTGTCAGAATAATCAGACTTTTTCATTTACAGGAATATGTTATGGAGGCTCTTGCTGGAAAGACTGTCCTCCTTGTGACACATCAAGTAGATTTTCTCCCTGCATTTGATTGTTGTTTGGTGAGCCTACCATTCCAATACAGCCTTTTTATTTAATTTACTTACTTGGATTCATGTTCCTATTGATGCCAGCTTGTATATTTGTAAGCTTAAATAGAACGAAAATGAGACAACTTATCCTCAGCCAAATTGGTGTGAACTTTGAAGATATTAGTCACAAGAGAAATAACATTCTTCTGTCACTTTTTTAACCAATAGTTGATAATTGAGAATAGTTTGTTTCCAGTTGATGTCAGATGGGGAAATCCTTCGAGGAGGGCCATATCATGAGCTATTAGCTTCAAGTGAAGAATTTGTGGAACTTGTAAACGCTCACAAAGAGACTGCAGGTAGTGAAAAACTTGCCGATGTTAACGCAACTGGACATCGAAATGATCCTTTAAAAGAGATCAAGAGAGCCAACACTGCAAAGCAACATACAGAATCCAAGGGGGATCAGTTGATAAAGCAAGAGGAACGAGAAGTGGGAGACACTGGTGTGAAACCTTACCTACTATACTTGAAACAGAACAAAGGGTTTTTGTACTATACCATTGCCTTCATTGGTCAGCTTGTCTTTCTGAGTGCCCAGATTTCACAGAACACTTGGATGGCTTCTGCTGTCGACAATCCTCGTGTTAGCACAGAAAAGTTGATTTTGGTTTACCTCATCATTGGGTTCAGCTCAACTTTGTTTTTACTTGTGAGATCACTCGCTGTGGTTGTATTAGGAATGGAATCATCAAAAGCATTATTTACTCAGCTATTAAACTCTCTATTCCGAGCTCCTATGTCCTTCTATGATTCTACACCACTTGGAAGAATATTAAGCCGGGTGAGCCTCGAGTTAGTTAGGTTCACTTCTCTGTATCAGCAGAGGTTTTCCAGATGAAATATTCTGTTCTCATGATCACAAAATCTTCAAAATTTGCAGGTCTCATCAGATTTGAGCATTGTCGATCTTGATGTCCCCTTCAGTCTGCTATTTGCTACTGTGGCTACTATGAATGCGTATGCTAATCTGGGAGTTTTAGCTGTCATTACTTGGCAAGTCTTGTTTGTCTCCATTCCTATGCTTTACTTGGCAATAAGATTACAGGTAATCTTCAAATATTTGTTAAAGAGCCAAGAAAGTGTATCAAAGCACTCTAGTTTGTCAGATAAGGCTGCTAATCAGAAATTTGCACACACAATTCATCTAGGATCACACTATGTATATATTATTAGCATGATATTTTTAGATTAATATATGCTTGCTAATTGGAATTGAAGCATCTGGCTTCAGCTCGGTGAATGGTATAAGTCTAGCTAGGAATGATTTTCCTGTGTCAGTATCACCTACTGCCGTTCAGCAAAATGTTATTAAATTGTCAATCTATGGAGAGACAGTTCCGGTCAAAGTGGTAACTAGGGGAGTGTTTATGTTCTATCTTCTGTAATAGGGCCTGACAATATCTTATTTGTGTCTACAGAGATATTACTTTGCTACTGCTAAAGAGCTGATGAGACTTAATGGCACAACCAAGTCTTATGTTGCTAATCATTTAGCTGAATCTGTAGCCGGAGCCATGACAATCAGAGCATTCGAGGAGGAAGATCGCTTCTTTGCTAAAAATCTAGATCTTATTGATTTAAATGCCAGCCCATTCTTCCACAATTTTGCAGCTAGTGAGTGGCTGATTCAGAGGCTTGAGATCCTCAGTGCAACTATTCTGGCAGCAGCAGCGCTTTGCATGACTTTGCTTCCACCTGGAACTTTTAGCTCTGGTGAGAAATTCCTTTCCTTTTGCTATCTTGTTTGCTGTAGTTATCTATCTCCATCTTTGTTTTCTCAGTGTTTCAGCCGATAATTGATGTGTTAAGTTCTTCTATATGATGATTCTAACATATAGCCAACTAATGCAGGATTCATTGGGATGGCGCTGTCTTATGGTCTTTCATTAAACATGTCCATGGTTTTCTCTATTCAGAATCAATGCATTGCGGCTAATCTTATCATATCTGTGGAGAGGGTTGATCAGTACATGCATGTACCTAGTGAAGCACCAGAAATCATTGAAGACAACCGTCCTCCACAAAACTGGCCATCAGTTGGTAAAGTAGAGATACATGACCTGCAGGTATGAACATTTTGCACTAGGAGTTAATTTTATATATGGAAATTATAAAGATTATTACATACTAAGTCCTATCAATGGTTTAACACAGATAAGATATAGGAAAGATACACCACTTGTCCTCCGAGGAATTACTTGTACATTTGAAGGGGGAGACAGAATTGGAATTGTCGGAAGGACTGGGAGTGGGAAGACTACCCTAATAGGGGCTTTGTTTCGCTTGGTGGAACCGGCTGGTGGGAAGATTATAGTTGATGGAATTGATATATGTTCAATTGGACTTCATGATCTACGCTCACGTTTTGGGATTATCCCTCAAGATCCTACTCTATTTAATGGCTCTGTGCGATACAACCTTGACCCCTTATCTCAGCATACTGACGAAGAGATATGGGAGGTATAGCTCCTTTCTGTCGAATTTTCGTTGTGCTTTGTGCCAGGATGACGAAAATCAACTCAAACAACCAACTAACTCGTTATTTTGCTGAAAATTTCCATAGGTGCTTGGCAAATGCCAGCTCAAAGAGGCTGTCCAAGAAAAGGAGAATGGTTTGGACTCTAAAGGTAAATTCTGTTTTGGATTTTTATGAATTGACCCTTCTGTATGCTTGTTAAAACAAATTTAATCTCTATACGTGCTCTGAGTCAGTGAGTTAAATCTGTAATTGCTTTGAACAGTTGTTGAGGACGGATCAAATTGGAGCATGGGACAGCGTCAACTATTCTGCTTAGGCCGCGCTTTGCTGAGAAGAAGCAGGGTTTTAGTGCTTGATGAAGCCACTGCATCAATCGACAACGCGACTGACATGATTCTGCAGAAGACCATCCGAACAGAATTTGCTGAATGCACGGTGATCACAGTAGCTCACAGAATACCAACTGTAATGGACAGTACAAAGGTCCTTGGCATTAGTGATGGTAAGTATATTACATTTGAAACTCCAAATTCTGGCTTATGTTGCTGGATGAAGGATTAAAGATCAATTTTGGACGTTACTTTCTTGCAGGAAAACTAGTGGAATATGATGAGCCAATGACACTAATGAAGAAGGAAGGTTCCTTGTTTGGGCAGCTTGTTAAGGAATACTGGTCACACATACACTCTGCAGAGTCACATTGAATTGAATTTAAAGAGATCACTAGCACTCTAGCAGTAGTTGTTATAGCCTTATTATAAAGCTCCCTTCTCCTAACGCACACACCCGAAATTTAAGCACAAATTATGAAACAGAAAGCTAAAGCGGTATTGGAGAAATGGTGCCGTGGCTGACGGATATGCAGATAATGCGTCAGCTGCCATAACTTAATTAGGACTTAGGAGTCAGGACTTGATTAGATTCAAGTTTACTGTACATAGTAGGGTTTTAAATTGCTGTTAATTGCGTAAGGAAGTCCAGTTGGATGAGCCTCTTAGTTTTAATGATGACAACGAAAATATCAATCATTTGCTTATAAACTTGAAGCAAAATAAAATAAGTCCCATGTATTAACATTTGATGGTTTTGTCCAAAAAAAAAAAATGATGGAAAAAAAGGTCCAAGCCAATGTAATTTGCTTATATGGAGGACAAATTTTAATCTAAATAGTTCTTTTTGTTAATTATTAATTTTTTTTTAATATTGCATTCCTTCATCAAAATTTCTTGATTTGTAGAAGGTGGCTCTGACGTTGTCATGTGTGTTGCTGGTTGGAGTATAGTGTAATTTTAAAAGAGTACATACCGACATACGGCAAACAAGACACGATAGTTGATCAATCTCTATCTATATACGGAGTATGAAGTATGAGTAGATCAATTGATGCAATAGTTGCATAGTTAATTGTTTAACATTGAAATGATTAATGAGTAAGCTTTAAAAATGTTAATATACTATTTGCTCAAACTTTAGAAGGAACAGCAGCACCCTTGGCCACAAAGTTATGGACTATAAAAACAACAATCCCAGTGAATCCCATCTCAAATGGGGTACTAAGGGAGCCTGATGTACGCAGCCTTACCACGATTTGAAAATCGGGAGATTGTTTCCAGCCACAAAGTTATGGACTCAGAGTGATAAATTAGCTGAGCCATGGAGGTCTTACTGTTTTAGCCTAATGGTTAACACTGACCCGACCCAAAGTGTCATGTCCGATTCCTCATCCATGTAATGTAAAATGCCTGATAGTTGATTTTAGAGCTAGCCTCTGAACTGACTTAGCTCGAAATCGCTTGGTTCAATTCGGTTCAAAGTCCGTCAAAGTCGACTCGGTCAAAGTCGAGTCGAATAGAGCGAGCTGACTTTGAGCTGGGTGGGTAGCTCGGTCAAAGTCGGTTATATCGGTCAAAGTCGGTTTAATTCGGTAAAAGTCGGCCTAAATCGGTGAAATTTGGTCTAAATCAGATAATTCGGTCTAACTCGTCGCGAATTAGCCATGATAAGTCGGTTAAATTCGATCAAAGTCGGTCAAAATTTGGTTGATAATTCGTTCGAATTCGGTCAAAGTCGGCTCAATTCGAGTCGTATAAACTACTATAAAGTGAGCTGAGCGCAAGCTATGGTTTAATTTTTTAAAGTCAATTCGATTCTTAGTCAGCTCGAAGTCGGCTCAAGTAGTCTCGTGTCCAGCTCTAGTTGATTTATCCTAAAATTGTTAAAATGTTGGCTGACTCGTAGTCATAAGGTTGTCCAAAGCAAGACAAAGCCAGAGTCCAAAAGAGTTTTATCAAGCTGATATCCATCTATAAAAAAAGATCGTTGGGTACGTACCTGCCAAAGAATAAAAAGTAAAGAAATCTTTGGGTGATGTAACTTGGTAACTTGAGTGGCTAGATACGTTACTACTTTGATGTGAATGTAATCAAATACTTTATACAATTCACTTGTATACTTTCAGAGTACAACTCTAATCAAACAGGATCAGATCCCATCTATGCATTCCTTTCTGTGTTTACTTGTGACTGAGTTTGATGATCTTAAAAGAGAATGACTTCATTTTTTTCAGGATGGTTTTGAGAGTTTCTTGCAGGAAACTTTGCACTCAAGTCATGAGGAAGACTGTTAGTTGCTACTTGCTTCACGAGTAAAATGCAACCAGCCTAGACCAAAACTCCAAAAGGTCTTTTACTTGAACTATTCGATTCTGTCCTAAACTTTAGTGTTATTGGTGCATTTGCTAAACTTTAGTGTTTTGCTCATTTGAACTTTTGATGGTTACCAACTTTTAGTATCTCTTTACGTTCATAAAAGTCAAAAAAATTTGTACATGTTCCGTAACATTGGCGCTATGATGATTCTTTTGATTTGGCCTATGCTTGTTATATTCTGCAGGAACATTTTGTTACAATCTACTTCTTTTTTTACTTCAGTTAAGTT